>CAUYPK010048573.1:0-20191 GCA_963574355.1 Loris lydekkerianus | reverse complement strand
CCCCCAGGCAATTGAAGCAGCTTCAAAAATACACTACTGGGACTTGATCAAACTAAAAAGCTTCTGCACAGCCAAGAACACAGTAAGTAAAGCAAGCAGACAGCCCTCAGAATGGGAGAAGATATTTGCAGGTTATGTCTCCGACGAAGGTTTAATAACCAGAATCCACAGAGAACTCAAACGTATTAGCAAGAAAAGAACAAGGGATCCCATTGCAGGCTGGTCAAGGGATTTGAAGAGAAATTTCTTTGAAGAAGACAGACACGCAGCCTTCAGACATATGAAAAAATGCTCATCATCTTTAATCATCAGAGAAATGCAAATCAAAACTACTTTGAGGCCTGGCGTGGTGGCTCACGCCTGTAGTCCCAGCGCTGTGGGAGGCCGAGGCGGGTGGATTGCCTGAGCTCAGAGGTTCGAGACCAGTATGACCAGCAGTGAGCCAGAGTAAGACCCCATCTCTACCAACATCAAAAACAGCACAGCATCTCCAGAGGAAGAAGAAAATGAACAACAAGTACTTCAAACAAGGAAGAATGTACAAGCAAGTTGAAATTTAAAAAAAAAAAAAATTTATTGTGGTAAACTACATATAACATGAAATTTACCATCTCAACCATTTTTTTTTTTTTCTTTGAGACAGAGTCTCAGATGTTGCCTTCGGTAGAGTGCCTTGGCTTCATATCTCACAGCAAACTCAACCCCCTGGGCTTAAGCTATCCTCTTGCCTCCACCTCCCCAGTAGCTGGGACTACAGGCACCCAGCACAACGCCTGGCCTGGCTATTTTTAGAGACCGGTCTTGCTCTTGCTCAGGCTGGTCTCGAATCTGTGAGCTCAGGCAATCCACTCACCTCAGCCTCCCAGAGTGGTAGGATTAAAGGCGTGTGCCACCGCACCCGGCACCGTCTTAATCATTTTTAAGTATACAGTTTATAAATATATAAAATATAAAATAGTGTTAACTACATTCACATTGCTGTGCAGACAATCTCCAGAACTTTTTGTCTTGCAAAATTGAAACTAGACCCATTAAACAACAAATTCCCCTCTCTCATTTCCCCTGCCCACAATCATTCTGCTTTCCATCTCTGTGAATTTGATTAGATACTTCATATGGAAGGGATCTTTCAGGGTTTGTCTTTTTGGGCTGGCTTATTTCACTCAGAAAGATGGTCCTCACTGCTCATCTACATTGTAGCATGTTGTCAGAATTTCTTTCCTTTTTAAGGCTGAATATACATTGTATATGTGGTATATACCACATTTTGTTTATTCATTCAACTATTGGAGTCAAGAATGCTTTTAAAAGCATATCTGCTATAATTTGTCCAACAACTTGATATACTTTGCACTGGCCAAGACTTTTTCAGAATTCTTAATTGACGGCATTGCTTGAAGCATAAATCCACATTCTTTTTTTAACAGTTGCACAGTGTTCTATTGTATGGGTGAAGGTAATTTATTAACCAGTATGTTATTGATGGACATTTCCCATTTTTTGTTTTGCAAGTAGTACTGCAACAAACATTTGTGTGTGTGTGGGCATGCACATGCATATATAAGTATAAATGTAAGATAAAGATTGAAAATGGAATTGCTGGGTCAAATTTAATTTTGATATATACATCCAAATTTCTAATTCTTTCTAATGACATCTCAACATCTAGAACTCGTGTAAGAAACCATTAATAAGTTCAATTACATTTAAAAAGAAAACCTTTTGCATGGCAAAAACTCTATTACCTAAATCAAAAGCAAATGACAAACTGGGAAAAAGTATTGCAATTCCTATCCTACCCACAGAGTGATCTTCTTAACATAGGAAGATCTAACAAATTAAGAAGGAAAAGACTCAATAAATGAATGGGCAAAGTTCCGCTGTAGTCAGTTCAGGAAAAGAAATAAAGATGGCCCTCAGATGTATGAAAAGTTAACCATAAACAGAGACATGCAAATTAAAACCGCACTAATATCTCCATGTCAACCTCCTAATTGGCAAAAATCCAAAAGTTAGCCACACATTCTGCTGGGAAGACTGTGGGAAAACTGGCATGTTCTCACATTGTCTGCCTTTTGTGGCAGACAACTTGGCAGTGTCTATCAACATTACACATGTATATCCTCTTCAACCTTACATTGCACTTCTGGGAATTTTTCTTATCCACACAATGAAGAAATGGTTCTTACAAGGTCGTTCATTACAGTATTGGTTGTGTGACAAAAGAAAGAACAACCGAGGGTCTACCATCTGGGCTTTGGTGAAATAGATGCGGCAGAGGTAAAGGTCATGTGGGTGGCCAGGAGGTCCTGGTGAGGCCAACGTGTGAGGCCTTCAGCCACAGCTAAGATGCAGTCTGCCCGGGCTGAGGCTGCTGAAGGCCAGGAGGCTGGGCCGAGTGAGGGGAGGCTTGTGCCTGTTAAGGAGGAGCCAGGGAACCCCAGCAGAGCCATTTCTGACCTAACATGGCAGTGTTTGAGCAGCCCAGGCACCAGCTGCTGCCTCTGAGTGGCCTTGCCCACATGCTCATGGCCACTTATCACACAATCCAACGTAACAGGGAGCCTCAAGAAGTAATCCTCACCTCAGAGAACTCAAAGAAAATGGAAAATACATTCCCTGTCAGTCTTTCTTGACACAAAAGTATTAACTCATCCACCCATCTGTTGGATGATTAATAACAAAACAGTGGAAAGGCAGGTAGCTCTTGTCTTTCTACTGATTGACCCTCCCAGAACATAAACCTATTGAAAGGACCTTCACAACTTTCTTCCCTCATTCTCACGGTTGTTTGAGGGGAAAACAAGGTTTTTCCACCACCAAGGTCATGTATTCACTAAAATTTCAAGCCTGTGCTCAGTTGCATGGTGGGTGAGTGCCAAGGTGTGTTTGGGCATTGGGGCACTTATTTCCAGCTTCTGGGCTGAGGTAATGCTATACGTCATTAGCTGGTGACCTGAGCAGACTGGTACATTTTCAACTCCATGCTAACAGAGCGGTAAACTTTGGAGTTGGCTAATCCTCAAAAGGGAGGCCAAATACCTCTACTTCCAAAGCCTATTCCAAAAGGAGCTACTCACCTCTATTTTTGGAAGGCCCAGTGATAAGGAGGGCAGGAGGGAGTAACCATGAGGGAACTTAATATAGCCCCTCAATCTTGGAACTTTTGTTTTAGCTGGAGACCCTCTGGATAAAGAGAGGCAAACAGTGATAACTGGGAGGTAAGGACTGTTCTCTTCTGAACCCTCCTCTTTGTGTTTGAAACTTGGAAAAGAAGAATGAATACCAGGTGAGCTGAAGGAAAGAGTTATGATTATGATTATTTTCAGTGGGGAAAGAGGATTCCTTATTCTTGATTCCCATAATGAAAGTCAGAGAAAACTCAAGCTAGTGATCATATATTAAAAGTTAAGGGGGAAAAAGTGAGTCTTGGGAAGGTGAGGTGTCAGTTAAAAATAATTGCTATAGATTTCCAAACCAAGAAACTTCTTTTTCTTGCAATCAAGCCCTTGGATTTCTCAGAGAGATAAATATTTCCCCCTGCATTTTTCTTTTATTAATTTTCTTTTCTTTTTTCTTTCTTTCTTTCTTTTTTTTTTTTTTGAGACAGAGTCTCACTATGTTGCCCTTGGTAGAGTGCCGTGGTGTTGCAGCTCACAGCAACCGCAAACTCTTGGGCTTAAGCAATTCTCTTGCTTCAGCCTCCCAAGCAGCTGGGACGATAGGTGCCCACCACAACACCTGGCTATTTTTGTTGTTGTTGTTGTTGTTGTTGTTTTAGTTGTCGTTCTTGTTCAGCAGGCCCAGGCCGGGTGTGGACCCACTAGTATATGGTGTATATGGCCAGTGCCTTAACCACTGAGCTAGGGGCACCGAGCCTATTAATTTTCTATATTGATTTTTTTTATAACTTTCTTCCCCTTAAAAAAATAATACATGCTTATTACAGAAAATTCAGAAAATATGGGGGACACAATGTGCATGTGTACAGAGGAAAGACCACGTGAGGACACAGGGAGAAGGTCATCGTCTGCAACCCAAACCCGTCAACACCTTGATCTTGAAACTTAACCTCCAAAATGCCTACGTGGTGGTTATGTTGTTCTGCATGAATAGCCACTGAGCACCAACATAACAACACCCAGGGCTGGCTTCTTGGCCATGTGAGTCGTGTACAGGACCCCAGTTGCTGAGGACCTCACACTTGAATTTCTGCATAATTTCATCTTTGAACTTGCATTTTGCAAGTGAAGTCTGATGGGACAATGGAGCGTGCAATCAGAGGAGAAATGCACAGTGTGTGTATTTCCTGCCACCCCTTGCTGTCCCATTGATGTGTAGTGTCCATTACCTCACTGAGCATGGAATTCTGAATGACCCAGGACGCCAGAAGTCAGTTCAGCGAGGCACAATATGAGGTTAGCCTAGCGTGTCATGCCCATGACTCAGCAGGGGTTTGCAGACTTCCCCAAGATGCTCTACTTATCTGTTCAAACCAAAACTTTGAACAAACTTTCACACCAAATTTTATAGTTCATTTATAAATTTGGTGATCATCTAAATGTAGTAACTAACACTGCAAAAAAAAAAAAAATTAAAATGTGGCAGCTTTTCTGTGTTATATATTTAGACTTTGGATATCTATATTTATTAGCTTATTTATTCTTTTCCTCATTACAAAAAGAATTTAAGACTGTTTTTCAACCGTTTTTTATTTTGTGGCACACTTGAACCTATAGTTAAACTTTCATGGCACACTTACATTATGCTGATTTAAAAAAAGAGTTTAAAAAAAAGAACATATTTACTGTGCTTTGAATTTCTTTCAAAATAATTTAATTAATGGTCTTTAAAAATTTTTGTGGCACACCTATGCTGCTCTCATGGCACACAAGTGTGCCACTGCACACCAGTTGAAAATCGCTGATTTAAGATTTCATACCCAGATGCATAGAATTGAAACCATAAAGGAAGATAAGTAAATAAAATTAATTTCTTTAGTTTAACACATGATTGAAAACAACTTGCCAATGTTCTTTTAAGATCAACGTGAGTGATGATTTAATGTAATTTAAGCTTGATCCCATTCATTTCATAAATGATAATTACAAATAAAAAGTGAAAAACTATACAATGAATATGAACAAATTTGCTACTCACAAAAACATGGATAAATCTCACAAACATGGTATCGACTAAATGAAGCCAGACACAAAAGAATATGAACTGTAATTCCTTTTATATAAAATGTAAAAACAGGCTGAACTGATGTAGAAGTCAGGTTAGTGGCTGTCTTTGGAGAGAATGAAAGAGAGTGGTGATTAAGAGGAGCCCCAAAGGGCATTTTCTCAAGACTCTGGTCTCTTTCTTTCCCAGGTGGTGGTTATACAGGTGTGGTCACAATTTTTTTTCTTTTTACAGACAGAGTCACAGCTCACAGCAACCCCCAGCTTGTGGGCTTAGGTGATTCTCTTGCCTCCGCCTCCAGAGTAGCTGGGACTACAGGCGCCCACCACAGTGCCCACCACCCTCAGTATATGGGGCCAGCGCCCTACTCACTGAGCCACAGGCACCACCTCACTATTTTTTTTTTTATTAAAAATTTTTTCTTAGGGGCCTGGTGTGGTGGCTCATGCCTATAATCCTAGCACTCTAGGAGGCTAAGGCAGTAGATCCCTTGAACTCAGGAGTTTGAGGCCAGCCTGAGCAAGAGTGAGACCCTAGCTCTACTAAAATTAGAAAAACTAGCTGGGCATTATGGCAGGCACCTGCAGTCCCGGCTACTCAGGAGGCTAAGGCATGAGGATCACTTGAGCCCAAGAGTTTGAGGTTGCTGTGAGCTTCAATGCAATCGTACTCTACTAAGGGCAACATAGTGAGACTCTGTCTTAAAAACAAAGAGAAATAAAATAAAAATAAAATTTTTTTCTTAGTGATAGGATCTTGCTCTCTCACCCAGACTGGAGTGAGTACAGTGCCCTCATTGAAGCTCCCTGCGGCCTGGAACTCCTGAGCTTGACTGATCCTTTCACCTGAGCTTCCTGAGTAGCCAGGACTATAGGTGCATGCCACCATGCCCACCTAATTTTTTTAAAAGACAAGGCCTTACTATGCTGTCCAGTTTCAATGTGTTGCCATGTCTGGTCTCAAATTCCTGGCCTCAAGTGATCCTCTCACCTCAGCCTCCCCAAATGCTGAGATTTACAGGCATGAGCCTCTGCAGGCAGCCCAATTAATCTTAACAATTCATTGAGTGGTACGTATATGTTTTGTATACCTTTCTGTGTGTATGCTATTTTGCAAAACAAAAGTTTAATTAAAAAGCAATTAAGTGGACCAAGGGATCTCTACAAAGACAAAAAAGAAGAAGAAAGAAAAAGAAACATTAGCCAGGTATGCTGTTGTATGCCTGCAGTCCTAGTTACTTGGGAGGCTGAGGTGGTGGTATCACTTGCACCCAGGAGTCTGAGGTTGCAGGGACTTATGATCATAACACTACACTCCAGCCTGGGTGACAGAGTGAGACTCTGTCTTAAAAAAAAAAAAAAAAAAGGTAATTAAGTGAAAGAAAGAACAAAACGTTTATTCATTGTGTCAGGTTTTGGTATGCCTGCTGTGTGTAGCACCCAGTATGTTAAAAGTCTGGATTAACGATTCAAGATACTGGTTAAGAATTATTGAATATTGAAATAAGAAATTGCATAGAGTGGCTAAATGTCTCAGACTGGCTCAGTTAATACATGGAAGATGGGTGGTGCCTGTGGCTCGTTGGGTGGGGCACGGGCCCCATATTCCGAGGGTGGAGGGTTTGAATACAGCCTGGCCAAACTGCAATCACAACAACAAAAATAGCTGGGCGTTGTGGCAGGTGCCTGTAGTCCCAGCTACTCTGGAAGCTGAGGTAAGAGAATCACCTAAGCCCAGGAGTTGGAGGTTGCTGTGAGCTGTGACACCATGGTACTCTACCAAGGGCAATAAAGTGACACTCTGTCTCAACAAAAAAAAAAAAAAAAAAAAAAAATACATGGCAGATGGGATCTGGTATAAGGCAGCAAAGAGTTAAAAGAAAGTACTTTGTGAACTTAAGACTCGTGATACCGGGAAGTCTAAGCAGAGAGTATCAGGAAATGGGCAGGAGGTGTATTTTTGACCTTTGTCAGAGTAGGAACAAGGAATCAGAGAGAATCATGGCTCCCCTGGTGTCAGTAAAGATCATGATTTTGAAAGGGGTGGAACAGGAGCTAGGGAGTAAAAAGAGACCTGGACCTGGAAAATGTTGGCTTTGCAAAACTTCGCAGAATTACCAAGTTGCCCTGAAGGGAAGAATCTTGAAGAATGACTTAATTCCTAACACCATCTGTCTTCTGTCTACTAAATTGTGCCTTTATAAGCCCACATGCTTGCTTAGTAGGAAGCCCCAAACCAGCTAGACTGGTGGCTCACGGCTGTAATCTTGTAATTTTAGTAGTCTAGGAGGCTGAGGTGGGTGGATTGCTTGAGTCAGGAGTTCGAAACCAGTCTGAGCAAGAGCCAGACCCAGCCAGGAGGCTGAGGCAAGAGGATCACTTGAGGTCTGGAGTATGAGACTAATCTGAGCCAAAGTGAGCCCCCATCTTTACTAAAAATAGAAACAGTTAGCCAGGCATGGTGGGACTCACTGTAATCCCAGCTACTGGGGAGGCTGAGGCAGAAGAATTGCTTGAGCCCAGAAGTTTGAGGTTGCTGTGAGCTATGACACCATGGTACACTACCCAAAACAACAGAGTGAGACTCTGTCTCAAAAAAAAAAAAAAAAAGAAGCTGCAAATCTTGGTGGTGTTCCTTGAGACAGTAGCCACACATGGAGTAGAACATCCCCATTGTATATTTAAAGTGCCACTTATTTTATATGGAGTTCTACATCTATGCTGTGTATATGGAATAATCAGTATCAGGGGCATCAAATCTAAATTATGAAGAATGATGATACAGGTTAGTTTTCCTAAATACCAGATATGGATGGGAGGTTTGCAAAAGAGCTAGTAAAAATATTAGGGAGAAATAATAGTGAAAAAGACTGGTATAAGGAAAAGAAGAGTGACAGAGGAAGGAGAAAGGGAGCCGTGGTAAAGAGCAGAGGGATGAGCTTGGTTTCCAGAGAAAGAAACAGAGAGGAAAGAAGAGAGAGGTTAAATGTGAAATATGATACTACAGATATTTTGAATTTCCAGAAGGCGGCAGTGAGACAAAAACATATAATAAGAATGGTCAGATATATGGATTTCTAACAAAATAAGTAGGGAGAAATTCTTCTTGGAGAAAGTTTTCTGAGAATTATTTGATTAATAAGGAAATAAACAATGAGATCTGAAGAGGTTGTGAGCATAACCCCGGGTACTGCTAAGGAAAGGAAAGGGAGTGGAAAGTTAAGTAGAAATGACAGATGAAGTAAGTCTGGTTTTTACAAAGAGTTCATAAGTTCCCAATGTATAATAGAGGTTTTTATTTTTGTTGATGGATTGAGTGATTGATTGACCAGTCAAATGCAGTAGTGACAGGGTGGGAAAGAGTAGAACAAGGAGTTGGACGTGTAACTGACAGTGAACAATCAATCGAGATAATTCACTGCCTTCCGCCAGCCTTGACACGGGTCTCTAATAGAAAACAGAGGAAAAGAAAATAAAGTTACTATCACAAGAGCTATAATATATATACATATTGCCCATATATTATTACATATGTATAAATGAGAGAGCGAGAGAGACATCTGAAACTGGAATTCTCCCCCTTTCAAACTATGAAACACCCGTAACATTCCTGCTGACATGTCTAGGCTAGCAGTAGCTTAAAATATTTTGCTCCATTGTCAGATCACATTTTGAACCACAAGGCTCATATCAACATGAACATATCATTGGGATATTCTTTTGCAAAAGGCATTGTCAAATGATAGTCTTGGCACAGAAAATCTGAAGTCACATATCCAGGCCCAGGGCAGTGGCTCACGCCTGTAATTCTAGCACTCTGGGAGACTGAGGTGGGTGGATTGCCTGAGCTCACAGGTTCCAGACCAGCCTGAGCAAGAACAAGACCCTGTCTCTAAAAATAGTGGGGCATTGTGATGGGTGCCTATAGTCCCAGTTACTGGAGAAGCAGAGGCAAGAGAATCACTTGAGCCCAAGAGTTTGAGGTTGCTGTGAGCTACGACGCCACGGTACTCTACTAGAGGGTGACAAAGTAAGACTCTGTCTCAAAAAATAAATAAATAAAATAAAATAAAGTCACATATACAAAGGGTGCCAAAAAATGTATATACATTTTAAGAAAGGAAAAAAACTGTATTAAAATTCTAACACTTAATATATACCAAAAACATTTGTTATTATATTGTATCTCTATTTTTTTTTCTTTCTTGAGACAGAGTCTCATTATGTTGCCCGTAGAGTGCTGTGGCATCACAGCTCACAGCAACCTCCAACTCCTGGGCTTAGGCAATTCTCTTGCCTCAGCCTCCTGAGTAGCTGACTGCTGGTGCCCGCCACAACGCCTGGCTATTTTTTGTTGCAGTTTTGGCCAGGGCCGGGTTCGAACCTGCCACACTCGGTATATGGGCCAGCGCCCTATCCACTGAGCCACAGGTGCTGCCCCCAGTTTCTCCTTCCTTAAAATGTTTATACATTTTTTTTGGCACCCTCTGTATATAAGATTGAAAAAAATGACAAGATCACATCTAGAGAAATACAAATGTAAAGATGGGAAAGGAAAAGGAAATTGTGCAAAGGTGATCTTAGGAAATTTAAAGTTTCTCAAAGGTTTGGTAGATACTCTTCATTTTAAGTTATTCTAAAGCCAAGGATGAGTTTCTGAGTGAGAAATATATTCCAAGTAGTGGAAAGAGGGAGGAAATATAAGAGAATTAGATAACAAAAATGCCTTTATCAGTGTATAAGTAACAATTCTAAGAACTCAGATAGTTGACACATGAAGATGAGTTTCTGATTTTCCACATGAAGATAAAGAAAATGAAATAGGGAGGCAAGGGATAAAGGCATTTACAGGGAGAGCTAGTGAACTGTGTGTTCTCGGTTGGCTGGCAGTCGTTCAGACATTCAGCAAGTCTGTATTCAGCAACTGTGAAGTGTCAGACATGGTAGCATGTATTCAGCTACAAATGTGACATTGTCCCTAACCTTTAAGAAAGCACACTCTTGGGGGAGGCAGATATGTAGATAAATAAATTCCTGAAATTTCACCTCATTGAAATACAATCTAGAAATATGTCTTTGCTATTCTTCCACTTTCCCTTTCAGTTTCTCTCTCTGCTCGG
Organism: Loris lydekkerianus; assembly: GCA_963574355.1. Taxonomy (NCBI): domain Eukaryota; kingdom Metazoa; phylum Chordata; class Mammalia; order Primates; family Lorisidae; genus Loris; species Loris lydekkerianus. The sequence continues at coordinate 9,885 of CAUYPK010048573.1, read as the reverse complement.
GGCCTTGCTTTGGGCTAGCTGTTAGAATCCTTCCCGAGATGCTATCTGTTGATTAGGGAATGCTTTTTAAAAATTTTGTAGTTTTTTATTTTAATAGTAAATATAACACATGCTCATTGAAAACAATTCAGAAGACACAGATAAAGAAAATAGCAGGCTGGGTGCCCCTAGCTCAAAGGTTAGAGCCCCAGTCCGTGCACCAGGGGTGGTGGGTTTGAACCCACCCTGGGCCTGCTAGACAAAAAAAAAAAAAACAAAAAAAAAAAACAAAAAAAGAAAAGCAATCACTCATAATCCCATTATCTGGGACAAAATTTGCTAATGTTTTGGTGTCTAGCCACCCGTACATATTTCTCTGCCTTTTTTTCTATTGTTCTATCTGTCATCTATCTGTTTTACAGAAATTATGTATACACACATATACACTGTTTTGTAGCTTGTTTTCTTCACTTAGTGTATGAGTATCAGGGGCCCGGCATGGTGTCTCATGCCTGTCACCTTAGCACTCTGGGAGGCCAAAGCAGGTGGATTGCCTGATCTCAGGAGTACGAGACCAGCCTGAGTAAGATCAAGACCCCTGTCTCTACTACAAAAATAGAAAAAACTAGCTGGGCATTGTGGTGGGCACATGTAGTCCCAGCTACTTGTGAGGCTGAGGCAAGAGGATCACTTGCGCCCAAGAGTTTGAGGTTGCTGTGAGCTGTGACACCAGAGCACTCTATTCAGGATGACAGAGTGAGACTCTGTCTCAAAATGAAACTAAATAAAACAAAACAAGTATCATGGACCCATTTCTGTGGCATTAACGTAGATCTACCTTTTCACTTTAAGTGGCTGCATAGCACTCTATAGTCTAGCTGAATGACAACTTCAACTGAACCCTTTAATGGCGGTCCTTTCTGGCCATCCTCCAAACATCACAAGACCCACTTTGTCTGATGTAAAAATCAGAGCAACCTGTCAGAATAAACACAAAGCAACGCAATATATTATTTATTTTTAGGAACAAATTTCAGGAATGAGAAAAGGAAAGTGAAAAAGAAATGGCTGGTGAAAGGAACATTTGCATTTGCAAATATTTTATTGCAAATGAAATAATTTCTTGCAAATAAGTCTTGACCTTCTAAAACTCTGGAAGTGTCTAAAACACTTAAAATCAAACCAGATTACACTTCTTAAGGGTGAGGCACCAAAGCTTCTCCACCCTTGTGTTTGTGGACTTGTAATAAATACACTGAGGAGGGCTTTGCCAGGGCTTCCTGCAAAGCTGCTTAATGGGTGCTCAGTCAAGGAGAGACTCCCCTGGCCTGGACTTCCTCTGCTAAGGGAGTGAGGAGTCAGGTGTGGCTTGGGTATACTGAGAACATGCAGGAACGTCAGGAAATTGTCATCTGATTCTGCTCTGTAGTGTAGCACTGGAGCTTTTGGAATACAGAAGGGGACATGACAGTCACTGACATAAGTGGTTGAGATTAGGAAAGCAGTCTGGGCCTGGTTGGCTCTAAGACCAGGAGAAACTCCACACTGTGGTTTGCAGAGACAGGTGGATGCCTGTTTAGGTGTTCCAGAGGCCAATGACCGTGAGGATGGAGGAGGCCATGAAAAGCAGGTAGAGGCGGAAGAGCAGGGTGTCCATCATGTGGCTGAACTGCACCCACAGCTCCACCCGGCGCTGTTTCTGGGCCTCCTGCTCCTGATGGGCCCCTGTCCCTCCTGAGCCCCCAGTCAGCACTGCCTCTCTGGGGCCTGGCACCTTCCCCACCAACTCTACTGGCTCCTTCAGGCCTGTGGAAAGGACAGAGACTCAGCCAGGGCTGGGAAGGTCACCTTCCCGGGGAGGGAGGCAGGGGCAGAGAAGTGGGGTGTGGGAGGAGTTAGTGTGGGGGCTGCCTTTTCTCACCAGGCAGCTGGGCAGGGGTGAGGCCCAACCCCTGATCCCCCCTGTGGGGCGCAGTGGAGCAACCTTTCCCTGAGCAGGTACAGAGCAGCAGCAGAGAGTGGAGCCACCAGGGCATGGGTGGGGGCTGGGTGGTGGCCAGGTGCAGCAGGTAGGTGATGAAGACGGTCTCCAGCAGGCTGAGCACCATCAGCGACAGGCACAGGGCAAAGTAGACACCTGGGGGGCAAGGCAAATTATGAATAAACCAGGGCAGATGTATCTCTGAGCTCTTTTTTTGCGGGGGGTTCAGAGTCTCACTATTTTGCCCTCAGTAGAGTGCTATGGCATCACAGCTCACAGCAACCTCAAATTCTTGGGCTTAAGCAATCCTCTTGCCTCAGCCTCCCAAGTAGCTGGGACTATGGGCGCCTGCCACAACGCCTGGCTATTTTTTTTTTTTTTGTAGTTGTCATTGTTGTTTAGCGGGTCCTGGCTGGGCTTGAACTCGCCAGCCCTGGTATATATGGCCAGTGCCCTAACCATTGAGCTATGGGCACCAAGCCTCTCTAAGCTCTTCTTATGTCTCTTTCCCAAAGCCAGTACTCCCGTAGAGCCCCTTCCCTCCTTAATTAGAGCAGCAGGTGCCCTCTGCTGCCTTTGTGTCTCTGGAGAGTGGGAGGGGACATACTGATGAGGGGGGTGCCACTAGAAGGGAGTAAGTCGTTCATCATGAGCAGGAAGACGTTGTAGCCCAGCAGAAGGGTGATCTTGAACGGGGCCCGGTTCTCGCTCTCTGCCGGCAGGTAGAAGCTGAGGGCGTCGATGGCAACCAGAAAGCCACTGGGCACCAGGAGGTTTATGATGTAGAGGCTGGGCCTGCGCCTGATGGCCACCTGGAGAGAGAGTGGAGAAGGTGACAAATAAACTGATGCCACATAGATATTTGACTATCTAATCCTTGTTAATGTGTTGTTAGGTTGGCTGTGGGACAATCGTATTAGGTAACATGTGCACATTTAATTGCACTCATCCATATAAGGGTCCCTGACTTGTCTATAATTGTTTATTTTCATCCTGCCCAAGACACAATGATTGTAGAATTTTAGGGGCAAATAGGGCTGTTGGGCCATCTGCTAGCTGGTGCTTCATTCCCAGCAGCAGTACTGGCAACAGCCCCGCAGGGGAGTGACTGCAGGCAGGGGAGGCCCTGTGGATCCTGCTTCAGGGCAGTCAGGTAGTGGAGCAGGTGCTTAACTCTCTCCAGCTTTTTTAACACCTAAAGAGCCTTAGATTAAGAGGAAAACAGAGCAACTGGGATCAGAAATCAGACAGGGCCCCCGGGACTCACGAAGAATGTGATCTGGTCATACACGTTGCCTCCCACAGACATCTTTGGGGTAGCCTTGTTGATGCCCAAGAGCTCCCACTCTCCCTGGGTGCGGATGACATTACGAGACGTGTCTGTTATCTCCCCCACTTCCTTGTTTGTGCCCAGTAGCATGCTGTCCACTGTAAGACAGGCCAGCCTGCTCAGTCAAGAAGTGTTCCCAAACCTCCTGCCCACAAAATTTGATTCCTCCTCCATCGAGCTTCTTTTATTTGTTGTTCTTTTTTTTGTTTTTTGTTTTTTTTTTGCAACAGAGTCTTACTTTGTCACCCTTGGTAGAATGCTGTGGCATCACAGCTCATAGCAACCTCAAACTCCTGGGCTTAAGCGATTCTCTTGCCTCAGCCTCCCAAGTAGCTGGGACTACAGGGGCCCAACACAATGTCCGGCTATTCTAAAGATGAGGTCTTGCTCAGGCCGGTCTTGAACTCGTGAGCTCAAGCAATCCACCCACCTTGGCCTCCCAAGTGTCAGGATTACAAGTGTGAGTCACCATGCCTAGTCCCCATTGAGCTTCTTCAACAAATGTTTCTCTGTCATTTTAAAGCAGAACATTCTGCTTTCCTCAGAAGTGGGTTATAAGACTAGCAATTCACATGAATGTGGGCTGCAGCATTGATTGTTGTCGAAGACAAGAGTGAGTCAAGGTTTTTATGGGAATACTGAACATGACTCAAATGTGAGTCAAGAAATTTTGAAATCCTTCCTATTTTCCTTCTCAATCCCCCAGTTGTATGATGCTGTTTCTGTGGAATCAAGCTTGAATTAGCTCAATATTTTTATAATTACATGCATGGCCATTATGATGTTTAATTTATCCAAATCTGCCACATGACACCTGGTGGCATTTAGTTACATTCATTTACTGGCTTCAGTGTGTTAGCTATTAAAGTTAAAAGATTTGAGCTAAAAAGTATAGGTGTGCAGCAGCTCAGAGTCAGATGGACCCCATTTGGCACAATGGCTGTCTAAGATGTAAAGCAGGAGTTCTTAACCTCATCTGCACATTAGCATCACCTGGGGTTCACCATGAACAATGAAGCTGGAATCTCAGGGGGTGATGCACAGTTATTGGTATTTTTTTTAAAAGCTTTAATGGGCAGCCAGAGTTAGAAACACTGATCTAAAACCTTCCCTAAGCATACCTACACCATTTAGCTATCTCCCCTGAATCTCAAATAGCTGTCAAAATGTGTCACACTTACCTGAGTAGAGGAAAGAACTGAAGGTGAAGGTACAGTTCTGTTGGTCAAAAGGGAAGTAGAAGATGTCCAGGTTACAGATGCTGGTCACCCTCATTGGCTTATCATACCTTATTCGACCTTCACTGTTGACATAGGCAGTGAGACCTGAAGGTGTCTGATCCACATCCATGCTGTTCGAGGGGGTGGGAGAGGTAGACCCTAATCAGCTTGGTCTCCCTTCCTTCTCAGGCCTTCCCCTACTGTGTTCTCCTTTAGGGCTCTTTCTCTAATGTCTATCTTGTCTCTTCCTTTCCCCATAGCGTTTTGTGGAAGTCAGTTCATTGAGATTGTGCCCCTGTCTGAATCTTTTGGCAGCCGCATACCCTGCATTAACCCTAAGCTGTTCTTTGCAGATGGAGCTTCCCACTGGCTTTCCCCAGCTCAGATACGCACGATTCCACAATGAAGATATCTGGGAGCCACAGGTTTTCAGCTGATACTGTGAGTTTATTGAGGCCAACACACTCTTCTGGGTTCCAGCTGATAAAAGGATTGTCCCATATCTGCAGCCAGGGCAATGAGGGATGGATGAGAGAGACGGTGAGCTTGCCCCATCTGCCTCTCCTGCCCTTTCTACTCTTTTCTAAACTCTGATCCTCCCACTTGCACCTCCCACTTGTGACCCTGAGGACCACAACCTATCTCCCCTTTAATCAACAAGGTTCATCAGCAAAGTACCTCTTAAAAACCTTTTTTCCAGGAATATCCATAATATAGCCCGAAACCTCTTGAAGCCAGGAGCATACCAATTATAGGCCTGCAACTACTTGGCTATTTGGGGAGGGGTTACCATTTCTACCTTCCAAAGCTGACTAGGGAAGTTTTTGTCCCCAGGGCCAGTCTAATTCTAGGTGGAGTTATTTGTCCCAGAAAGATTTATACCTTGTAAAGAAGAGATTTGGAGTAGAAACCTTCAAGTCCCTCCTAACTCATCAAATTAAAAATTAGCAACGGAAGTGGCTACCTGCCTTACCAAATTCATCCACAGGAATGATGTCAGCAGCTGGAGTTGGGCGTCCTGATAAGGAAATTCCCATCCAGGATTATTAGTGCGAGAAGATTTGTCCCACATCCACCTCATATTCTCCCCAGCATTTACTAATTTCTTGGTCTAGGTAAAATTCTAGCTGTTGGACTGTCGTTTCCTTATGTGTTTTCCTAGGGACACATCTGATTTTAAGTGATGTTAAAAGCATTCCAGAGGGAAGAGGACTCCGGACGTATGTGATCTACAAAAATTTCACTGCAGTTTCTTTTTCATGTCTCTCTCCTTCACAGGAAAACCATCTAATTTGTACATACTTCAGTTAGAGTACTTATTGTTTACTGTTAGACTAGTGAAATGTTGAGTTGACAGGGCAGAGGATACTTGTTCCTTGTATCCTCTGGGGAAAGAATGCAGGACCAGGTCTCACCACTTCCAGGATAGCAGACAGGGTGAAGGAGATGTTGACGTGAGTGGGCACACTGTAGTTGATGACTGGACGGAAGGCCTTTCTGTCAAACACTGCTTGGAAGGCAGCGGGGTCCACCCCACGCTGGTTAAAGCCTGAGCAATTGATGGTGAAAGTATGGCCTCTTCCTGTAGAGAGCAGAGACACTATAAGAGAGGGTCTCCATTTCTAGGACTGGACCCCCTCTACAGAGAGATAAAATAGAGGCATACTGGGAGGAGCCTGCCCTTCCTGGGCCAAGATTCCCCAAGGCTAAGTTTGGGAAGGATGACTTAGACTGGTAGGCAAATGGTGGAAGTTGATGTGGTGAGCTGGGCTGGCACTCTATTCTCATTCCCCTTGTTTCGTTCTTATGCAAAATCTGCCCAAATCTATATGCAAACTTGGCCTTAGTGCAATGGCAACCACTTTAGGGAGTCCTTTGATGTACCCATCACAATCCTCTTGGTTCCACCTACCAGGAGCACTGCTTAGCACTGCCCTAAAACCTGTAGTCTGGTCACAACCTGCTCTCATGTACTATGTATTTCTCTTCTTAACTCTTAGGCACTTCCACCTGCTTAAGGGAAGAACTGATTTTTTGAGAGGATAAGAGAAGTAAACAGGGGCACATACTAGGTAGATTAGGGAAACACAGAGTAGGTATTCTGAATGGGTGCTTACCTTGGTGCTATGCATTTATCTTATTCTTCTTGATTTAGTGACCTCAGACATCCTGTTGGTTATTTCCAGCATGGGGATCATTAGGTGACACACCGAGCATACAGCATGTACCCAGTCACAAAGTGAGGCTTGTGACTGTCCCTTGGCCACAGCCAGGGAGCCATCTGGGTAGTACCTGAGACAGAATCTTTGCCACACTGCCATGTTTGTTTGGACTTTTTCTTTGCCTCCTGCTTTATATCTCCATCTCCTTTTGGTATATTTAAGGTATGTACCAAGATTGGAAACAAATATCTACTCTTTTCTGCTTCACATTGATCCCCACCCTCCCTCATAGATATCACGCCAGGGAAAAAAGAGACAGGGCAAGGGAAAGGGGTGTGGCAGGAGGGACATCAGAAGTCAACGGAAAGACGGAATTCGGAGGGGAACTGGCACGGTTTGGTAGATCTCTGCACGGGCAGGAGTAGAGAAAGGCTGTGTGTACTCATTGGTGAAATGTCTTTCTATCTGCCACCAAATGGAAATCAAGAGACAGACATTCTAGAAGAAACATTTAACAGAGTAATTCTGAATGCCTTCCATGTGCTAGGGCAGCGGTTCTCAACCTGTGGGTTGCAACCAATGAAAATACATCCTGCACCTCAGATATTTACAGTACGATTCATAACAGTAGCAAAATTATAGTTATGAAGTAGCAACAAAAATACTTTCATGGTTGGAGGTCACCACAACATAAGGAACTGTATTAAAGGGTCCTGGCCTTAGGAAGGCTGAGAACCACTGTAGCTAGAGGGAAGTCCTGGGTGTCCCTCAGAACCACATTCTGGTCTCCCCTGTTCTTACCCCATCTTACCTGGAAGCAGGAGGTTGACAGTGAGGCAGAGGAAGACTCCCCCCCTTGGAGACCACCCCCCTTCCATTCTCCTTTCTGAATTCTTCACTAGGGACTCACCAGGAGCCCCCAAACACTTGAGCTTAAAGCAGCCTGGACCACACCTTGGTTCAGTTTTGAATACTGCTCCTGTCAGGTGACCACTCCCTAATGAGGCTGTGGCCAGAGAGGTCACAACGGAGTGTCCTGCTTTGCCCCTGCCCACATATACCTTCCGGGCTCCAGGGAGGCAGGAAGTCGGCCAAGATGAGGGCAGAAGCACCTACCTGGCAGCTGAATGCTGAGATCAATAACAAAAAAACCTACCTTAATAGAGCGTGGGCTGGGGCAGTAGGGGATTGTGTTCTTCAAGCCAGGGAATCTGAAGATATGGAAAGGTGGCAGTATTTAGTGATTTGGCTATGAATGTTAAAGTATCTTTCAGCTTTTTTTGACATTGGGGATTATTTCAATACTAAATTCTCAAGCTAGGTTCACATCCTTATTGCCTAGTGTCTGTGTTTTCCCAGTAGCCCCTAACTAGACTTCCTCTTTCCAGTCTCTCTGCCTTTCTGATTCATTCTCCCCAAGCCAATGTTCCCCATACATTTTTTTTTATGCTGTGCACTGATAATAATAGAAGTCATAAAATTAAGATAGCAACACTTTGTGCTTTCACTAGTGTTATACATCATCATAAATTAGTAATCTTGGCTAACATCAATATTCATTAATGTGTCAATATTATGTCTTATGTCACATGTCACAGCCCTATTAAAAAGCTATCAAATCAAATGAGTGAACTGGAGCAAATTTTTATCAAGTATCTTAGTTACATTTCCAGAAAGACTTGGAAATTTTTTCTTTGATGCAATGGTGAAGGATCAGACCTAGAATACAAAAGAAACTTTGTTCAGAAGGGAAGGTCATAGCAGCTCTTGACAGAAAGTGCTGAGAAAGGCAGCAATGACTTAGCAGCCCAAAGTAGGAAAGTACAGGAGAGAGGGTGCAGTAGGGTCCACTTGAGGTTTGCCATGTCTGCAGTCCATCAGCCCTGCCAGCTCTGCAAGTGATGTTTTCCCTCCTTTGGAAACATGGCCGGTCTGAAAGAGACAAAGAAGGAAGGAGGAGAGAAAAAGGGGAAGAAAGGTAGCTAGAAGTACTGGGGTGAAGGGGCGGGAAAGGGAGGAAGGACGGGTTCAAGGTTTAGGGCTCTCTTTTGTGACTTGAAAGGGTTCAGCTAGGAGGCAAGTTGGCCTCTGGCAGCATAGGTACTGGCCAGCACAAGGAGGAAGCTGTAGGTATGCAGCTGGGGCAACTGGGTGGGCTACAGATGTTCTCCCAAGCTAGAAACCCAGGCGGTTCTATAGGTAGTGTACCTTTAAAGCAAGTGAGGTCACACATGTGGAGGGCCTAAAAAGTGGCTGAAAGCAGACATGGCAACAATCTTAGGACCTTTGGTTTTGGACTAGACTGCAAGGCAGGGATTTGGGGGATAGAACCTCTGGAAAATTGAGTGATCATTCAATGTGATTCTCTGCTTAAAGGAAGAAGAGTGGGGACTGAGCAGCAGAAATTGAGCACGAAGTCTGTGCTTTAGATTGGACCCATCATGACGTGGAGACCAAAGCACCGCTGTGTCTGTATTTATGTGGATATTCCCTTGTGGTACTGGACTCCTAGACTGGCCAAGAGCAAAGGGCTTTCAAGAGACAAATGGTGGAGTTCCACAGGTAGGCAGACCCTGGATCTTCCAGGGTTCCAGTAGGCTTCCAGACCCTGGATCCATGAAAGGAGGGTTAACTTCAAGCCTTGCAGAAAGGCAACTGAAAACATTGGAAGTTTGCCTTGATTTTTATCAAGTTTGGCTGAAAAACTGGAGTGGATCTGGGTCTACCAATTGGACTCAAAGGAGATTCGACTGCCAGGAGACAGAGGCAATGGAAACAGGAGAAATAAGTCAGCAAAGCAAGGACTCACAGCTGCCTGAGGAGTCAGTTTCAATGCTGGAGTCTGAAAATCTCAGGTGACAGCTAAGGCACTTTACTGTATGTGATAAGAGTTTCACCTACCGCACACACTCGAGTATAAGCCGACCCAAGTATAAGCCGATCCCCTTAATTTTACCCTAAAAACTGGGAAAACTTAGTGACTCAAGTATAAGCCGAGGTGGAAAATGCAGCAGCCACTGGCAAATTTCAAGAATAAAAATATATACCCAAAACAATTACAATAATTGAGGAGGTTAAATGCTGATACCCTCACATCAGATACAGCTGAAGCTCTGTTTGGACATACAGATGATGAGGAGGAGGAATCCAGTTTTGAAGGATTTTAACCTTTGTGATTTAGCTTGATTACCTGTTAAGCTAAGCGCACCGAAT
>CAUYPK010048568.1:0-22885 GCA_963574355.1 Loris lydekkerianus | reverse complement strand
TTTTGTAGCCTGAGACATTGCTGTATTCCTTGATCACTTCTAAAAGTTTTGTAGTAGAATCCCTAGTGTTTTCCAGATATACGATCATGTCATCTGCGAAGAGTGAAAGTTTGATCTCTTCTGACCCTATGTGGATACCCTTAATCGCCTTTTCTTCCCTAATTGCAATGGCTAAAACTTCCCTTACAATGTTAAAGAGCAATGGAGGCAATGGGCAACCTTGCCTGGTTCCTGATCTAAGTGGAAATGATTTCAGTTTAAATCCATTCAATACGATATTGGCTGTGGGTTTGCTGTACATGTAGTTTAAGATGTGTCCCTTCTATAACAATTTTTTTAAGTGTTCTGATCATGAAGGGATGCTGGATATTATCAAAAGCTTTTTCTGCATCAATTGAGAGAATCATATGATCTTTATTTTTGAGTTTGTTTATGTGCTGAATTACATTTATAGATTTACATATATTGAACCAGCCTTGAGACCCTGGGATAAATCCAACTTGGTCATGTTGTATAATTTGTTTGATGTGTTGTTGGATTCTGTTTGTTAGGATCTTATTGAGTATTTTTGCATCAATATTCATTAGTGATATTGGTCTATAATTTTCTTTTCTTGTTGGGTCTTTCCCTGGGTTTGGGGATCAAGGTGATGTTTGCTTCCTAGAATGTGTTGGGTAATATTCCTTCTTTTTCTATATTTTGGAAGAGGTTTAGTAATATAGGTACTAGTTCTTCTTTAAAGGTTTGGTAGAATTCTGACATAAAGCCATCTGGTCCTGGGCTTTTCTTTTTGGGGAGATTTAGTATAGTTGATGCTATTTCAGAACTTGATATAGGCCTGTTCAACATTTCCACATTGGAATGTTCTTCCTTCTTTAGTTGCTTGAGATGTCCCATTAAGTTATTAACTTCCTCTCTTTCCGTTTTCTTGAGGAAGGATTGCAGTGCTATAAATTTCCCTCTTAGGACCACCTTTGCAGGATCCCAGAGGTTCTGATAATTCGTGTCTTCATATTGTTTTGTTCCAAAAATTTGGTGATTTCCTTCTTAATCTCGTCTATAACCCATCTATCCTTCAGGATAAGGTTATTTAGCTTCCATGTTTTTGTATGGGTATGCAGATTCCTGTTGTTCTTGAGTTCAACTTTTATTTCATGATGGTCTGAGAAGATGCAAGGAATACTTTCTATTTTTTTTTTAATTTGCTGAGGTTAGATTTGTGGCCTAGGTTGTGGTTGATTTTGGAGTATGTTCCATGGGCTGATGAGAAGAATGTGTATTCAGTTTTGTTAGGATGAAATGTTCTGTAGATGTCTGTTAAGTCCAGATGTTGAATGGTTGAGTTTAAATCTAAAATTTCTTTGCTTAGCTTCTTTTTGGAGCATCTATCTAGCACTGCTAAAGGGGTGTTAAAATCTCCAACTACTATGGAATTGGAGGAAATCAAGTTGCTCATGTTTGTTAGAGTTTCTCCCAGCCCAGCTATTTTTAGAGATGGGGTCTTGCTCTGTCTCAGGCTAGTCTCGAACCTTTTTTTTTTTTTCTTTTTAAAGAGTGTCACACATGGAAACAACCTGATTGTCTATCAGCAGGGGTCTACCGATGAAATGCTATACAGCCTTTAAAAAATGAAGTCTTGTTTGGCTTACACCTGTAATCCTAGCACACTGGGAAGCCGAGGTGGGGGGATGGCTTGACCTCAGGAGTCCGAGACCAGCCCCAGCAAGGGCAAGACCCCATCTCTACTAAAAATAGAAAAATTAGCTGGGTGTGTAGGTGGGCAGCTGTCACTTGAGTTCAGGAATTTGAGGTTGCCATGAGCTATGATGACCACTGTAGTCTAGTCCCAGAAAATGAAAATATGTTATATGTTGATATGTTCACTGCAGCATTATTCATTTTTGACAAAAACTGTATACAATTCAAGCCCATTGATTAATTGGTGAATGGATAAACAAAATGTGGTACAAGTACAATGGAATATTATTCAGCAAAAATGAAATACTACAGTATGCAACTCATATATACATAACAATGAAAAATTTAAAAAATTTAGGGATGGCACCTGTGGCTCAGTGAGTAGAGCACCCACCCCATATACCGAGGGTGGTGGGTTCGAACCCAGCCCTGGCCAAACTACAACAAAAAATAGCCAGGCATTGTGGTGGGCGCCCATAGTCCCAGCTACTTGGGAGCGTGAGGCAAGAGAATCACCTAAACCCAGGAATTGGAGGTTGCTGTGAGCTGTGACACCATAGCACTCTACCAAGGGCAATAAAGTAAGACTCTCTCTCTAAAAAAAAAAAAAAAAAATCTATGGAGACAGGTAGTGGATGAATGGTTGTGACTAGAGGTGAAGTTGGAAGTGACTACAAATTTGCGCAAGGAATCCCTTTTGAGGTGACAGTAATGTTCTAAAATTGGATTGTGGGATAGTTGCACAACTCTATTAAATTTGCTAAAATTTATTGTACACTTTAAAGTGAGTGAATTTTATGGTATGTAAATTATACCTCAATAAAACTGTTAAAAAATCTGTATGAGCTCATATGGAAAGATGGCACACAAACTAAAAAAGCTAGATGCACAACAGTGTGTACAAAAATAGATGTGCAAGGAGATTATTTCTGTAAGGATATCCAAGTAACAGTAAACAGTGGTTGTTCCTGAGGAGACAGCTTGGAGATTTGGTATAAGAGGGAGATTTTTCTTTGCATAAACCCAAAGCATAGCATGAAAAATTTTTAAAATGTATACTTGTATTACTTTTTCAATTTTGAAATGAATGTAGGCTGGACATGGTAGCTCATGACTGTAATCCCACCGCTTTGGGAGGCTGATGTAGGACAATCACTTGAAGCCAAGAGTTCAAGACCAGCCTGAGCAACACAGTGATAGCCCATCTCTACGAAAAACATTTTTAAAAGTCTGGCACAAAAACAAAGTATGGAAACAAAATATGCATACACCCTAATACTCTGAAATTTAAAAAAAGAAAAAAAAATTACCTGGAGTGGCTGCTCATGTCTGTAGTCCTAGCTACTCAGGAGGCTGGGAAGGAGGATCCCTTGAGCCTGGGAGTTGGAGGCTGCATTGAGCTACGATTGTATCATTGCATTGCAGCCTGTGTGGTAAAGTGAGATCCTGTCTCTAAAAAAAATAATATTAAAAATAAATTTCAGGCCAACTGCGGTGGCTCACACCTATTGTCTTAGCACTCCGGAAGCTTAAGGGGGGGAGGATCCTTTGAGCTCAAAAGACCAGCCTGAGGCTCGGCGCCTGTACCTCAGTGGTCAGGACGCCGACCACATACACCAGGACTGGCAAGTTTGAACCTGGTCCGGGCATGCTAAAAGAACAATGACAACTACGACAACAACAACAACAAAAATAGCCGGGTACTGTGGTGGGTGCCTGTAGTCCCATCTACTTGGGAGGCTGAGGCAAGAGAATCGCTTCAGCCCAAGAGTTTGAGATGGCTGTGAGCTGTGATGCCAAGGCATGCTACTAAGGGTGACAAAGTGAGACTCTGTCTCAAAAAGAAAAAAAAGAGAGAGAGAGACCAGCCTGAGCAAAAGGAAGACCCTGTCTCTACTAAAAATAGGAAAATTAACTGGAAGTTGTGCTGGGCACATGTAATTTCAGCTATTTGGGAGGCTTCCGTAGGAAGAGCACTTGAACCAGGAGTTTGAGGTTGCTGTAAGCTAGGTTGACTCCATGGCAGTGTACCCTGGACACAGTCTCTGTCTCAAAAAAAAATTTTTTTTTCAAACTAAAAATGAAAATTCATATATATATACACGTTTATATTTTACAAAGAAGAGGGTAGTGCCTGTGGCTCAGTGAGTAGGGCACCGGCCCCATATACTGAAGGTGGTGGGTTCAAACCTGGCCCCAGCCAAACTGCAACAGAAAATAGCCAGGCGTTGTGGCAGGTACCTGTCACAGGTCCCAGGTACTCGGGAGGCTGAGGTAAGACAATCGCCTAAGCCCAAGAGCTAGAGGTTTCTGTGAGCTGTGAGGCCACTGCACTCTACCAAGGGCTACAAAATGTGACTCTGTCTTTTAAAAAAAAAAAAAAAAAGAAGAAGAACAAGGAAGACATAAACTTCAAGGAGTTAATAGTAATTTATCTTTTGTTCTTTATTATTTGGAATTTTCAAATTTTTCTACAAATATATATGTATTACTTTTGTTGTTAAAAGTTTGAAAAATAGGTCAGGCTCCATGGCTGATACCTATACCTAGCACTCTGGGAGGCTGTGATGGGAGGATTGCTTGAGGCCTGGACTTCCAGACCAGCCTGAGCAAGAGCAAGAGCCTTTTCCATTATACAAAAGATAAGAAAAATTGCCAAAGGGGCTGCTGGAGGAGGAGGTGGGAGTTCTATGGCCTATGCTCCTTGCCACCATGCCTTCTGGCCTTAAAAAAGAAAAAGAAAGAAAGAAAGAGAGAGAAAAAGAGAGAGAGAGAGAGAGAGAGAGAAAGAAAGGGAGAAAGAGAGAAAGAGAGAAAGAAAGAAAGATTAGCCAGGTATGGTGGTATGTGCCTGAGTCCCAGCTACTCATGAGGCTGAGGCAGGAGGATTGCTTGAGCCCAGGAATTTGAGGTTGCAGTGCCTGCACTCTATCCCTGGTGACAGAGCCAGATCCTGTCTTAAAAAAAAAAAAAAAGTTTAAGAAATAAAATGGAGGCTCAGCATCTGTAGCTCAATGGTTAGGGTGCCAGTCATGTACAATAGGGCTAGTGAGTTTGAACCCAGCCTGGGCCTGCTAAGCAAATAAATAAACAAACAAACAACAACAAATAGCCAGGCGTTGTGGTGGGTGCCTGTTGTCCCAGCTACCAGGGAGGCTGAGCCAAGAGACTCTCACTTGAGCCCAAGAGTTTGAGTTGCTGTGAGTAAGCTATGACGCCACAACATTCTACAGAGGGTAACAAAAAAAAAAAAAAAAGAAAGAAAAGAAAAAGAAATAAAATGATGATAAAGTGACCCATGTTTTGCCTACTTAAGGGGGTGTTATGAGGGTTACATTTACATATGGAAATTTAAGCAAGATCTCTAACCTATGGGGAAGGACCCTAGTCACAATTCATGTGAGGCTTTTGCTAGGCCACTAGGAAAGAGACAAGAAATGTTGCCCAGCATCATAGCTCATCCCTATAAAAATCCCAGCCTGAGTGACAAAGTGAGACCCTGTCTGGAACAACAACAACAAACAAAAAAACAAACAGAAAGAACCCTAGACAAAAAATATCTTCACTCAGGAAAGGAGACACTGAGGATGTTTTTTTTTCCTGTCTGTTTTGGGATGGTCTGGGAGCTCCTGTACTCCATATTCACCAAATATGAGATGACAACAATTGTAAAACTCACCATTATTTTATGCTTTATCAAGGAGAGAAAAAATATTAATAAAATTATACATCTGGGTTTCTGAGATGTTAAGTCTGAAAAATGTTTATATTGAAATAAGTGAAACACAGTGTTGTTGCTGTACATTCCCTCTTCTTAGGTGGTTACAAGGTCTTACCAAGACCAATTTTTTTTGTTTGTTTGTTTCACTCTACCGCCTTGGCTAAAGCGTCACAGCTCACAGCAACCTCAAACTCTTGGGCTCAAGTGATCCTTTTGCCTCAGCCTCCAGAATAGCTGGGACTGTAGGTGCCTGCCACAATGCCCAGCTATTTTTGTTTGTTTGTTTGTTTTGTTTTGTTTTTTAAAATATGGAACACTTAATTTGCGTGTCATCCTTGCTGCAGGGTCCATGCTAATCTTCTCTGTATCTTTCCAATTTTAGTATATGTGTTGCAAAAGCTAGCACATGCCGGGCTATTTTTAGAGACGGGGTCTTGCTCTTGCTCAGGCTGGTTGAACCGGCGAGTTCAGGCAATCCACCAGCCTCGGCCTCCCAGAGTGCTGGGATTACAGACATGAGCCAAAGGCCCAGCCTAGTTTTCCTATTTTTAGTATAGACAGAGGTGAGGTAGTGACGTATCACTCTTTTGCTCAGACTGGCCTTGAACTACTGAGCTCAAGCAATCCACCCGCTGCCTCGCCTTCACATTGCAGGTGTGAAACACCACGCCCGGCCCAACACCATTCTTCTGGTTACGCTGCCTCAAACCTGAAGCCTGCCTTTCCCTAAAAGCTTCTCCTTCCTCACTCTATGGAACCAGTTAGCAAGTCCTGCCTTTGCTACTAGCCTCTTGATTAGCTTACCTGGACCACTGCTCTTGCCTCCTAACCATCCGGGCTAGTCTTACCCGCTCTAACCCATTACTCATGCGCAGCCAATGTGATCTTTCTAAAACTCAGCTCCTTTTACACCCCTCCTTAAGTATTTCCACTGACCACTTAGCCCACAGGGTGAGGCCTGTTTCAGCAGTAGGATTTTCACGACCTGGGCGCTATCTGCCATGTTAGTCTCTTGGCACTTCCTCCGCATGACATTACTTGATACTTTCTCCAAGCACCACGTGTTTTCAGGCCCCAGGCCTTTGCACCAGCTGTTTCCTATGCTTGGATTTATTGAACAAGCATTTATTGAACACGTAGTGCTTGGAGCTGAGAAGGAGGGGTGAGCAGGCAGGAGCCAGCCCAATGCTCAGGCCGATGGGCGAAACAAACAGAAACGTAAGCATCTGCGGTAATTATTATTTATAAGCACATATGTTGGGCAGTTTTAAAGGTTTGCTGAAAACGTTAACCACGGCTTCTGAAAGTTAAGGACTAAAATTGGGCCCGGGAGGGGGTTCATTAAAAGAGATTGGAATCCCTGATCTACTAGTGAGAGACTACCTATGTGACTCTGGACAACTATGGGAGTCTCGCACCTCTGGGTCACTTCAGTAAAAACGCCCGCCCCAAGCGTTTCGGGACGGGTTTAACATGAGATACATATAATGACGCGGTTTCCGCGGGCCCAGGGGCCCATCCCCCGGCGCCGAGGGTCAGATGGCCGCCGGAGGCCCCGGGCGCCAGCGCGCACGTACCTGCTCCGCCAGCCGGACCCTCGCGGGCCAGACCACCGAGTTCAGACCACAGCCGCGACGGGCAGGGGCAGGGGCCGTCGGGCGCGGAGAAAGGGAAGCATCGCTCCGCCCCATCTCCCCACTTTGGGGGACAGCCCCCCTCATTCCCGCCCCCGCCCTTGAATCACTGGGGGGGCGGGGCCGTGACCCATTCATGCCGGGAATCGGATCCAGATGTTCCCGCGGCGCGTGCAGCTGCATCTTTGCCTTTTTTGGCAAAAAACGTGCGGCCGTGAGCGGATCCCGGGCCGCCCCTGCTAATCCTCGGGAAGAGGGGGAAGGGGGCTAAGGGTCTGGGGCCAGATTGGGATCTGAACGGGTGCTTGCTCTGCGGGATACAGACAAGGCTGCTAGGGAAGGGTGCAATATGTAGATTTGTTCCAGATGAAGGAACCCCATGGTCACCCCTGCTTCTTTCTGGAACCTCCCCTAAAACGCTCCCTTACCCCTGCAAAGGAAAAAGCCCTCCGCCAGTAGAGCAAGGCAGGCCAAGCTTGATACAGACAGTAGGACAGGACAGTAGCCGTGGCGGGGATCCCCTTCCTGGGGATAAACTTCCCACCCAGTGGCCAGCCCCACTTCACCCCGCCCTGCAGGGAGGAGGTCTAGCAGAGACTCAGTCTCCCAGTCTGTGAAGGAGCCTTCCTTCCCCCTCTGCACCCTGGACAAACACGGAGAGGTCTGGGCTTCCTCACACTGCTTTATTGCAGAATTTGGAAGAGGGGCGAGTCAATCACACCCCTCTGCCCATCTCTGGGCAAAATGGAGCTGAAATAAAACAAGACACTCTGACAACACGGGCTGGGCTACAGCCTATGCCTTAAAACCACCTAACTATCGGCCCCTAACCTGCTGCTCAAACAGTCCCATCCCTGGGGGCAGGGTGCAATGGGGATAAGGTCAAACCTGAGCACAGTTTACATATAAGGACCGCTCAGGCACCCTTAGGACACCTAAAATCTATCAAGAAAAGGCTAGATGTAAGGGGGCCTAGGTCCCAGAGTCCAGGTTTTGGAGGGCTGGGGTCTAGAGCCCCCATCTGGGAAGAGGGCCAAGGTCTAGAGTCCATGTTTGGGAAAGGGGCTTTAGTCATGGAGACTCTACAAGAGCCCAGGTTTGGGAACCTGGGTCAGGGAGTACCAGTTGGGGCATGTTAGAGTATGGAAACCGAATCTTGGAGCCCAGGGGGAGACCCACTGTGGGGAGGAGCTGGGTCCCCGTGGTGGTTTAGGAAAGGAATCATCCTGGAGCCCTGGTGTGGGAAAGCCTGGGCCCAGGAGCCCTGGCTCAGGGCCCTGCCTGGCTGCAGCCCTGGCACAGCACTTGGTCTCCATCTGGCACGAAGCCTTGGCCCACCAGGGATGTGGCACAGCGGGCGCAGGAGAAGCAGCTGTGGTGCCAGTGTCGGTCTTCAAATGACACATACTTGCCTCCATCAAGTCCTAGAGGGAGGCTGGAGGTTAGCTCTGGAGATCTGGGGGTGGTCTTGTCCCTTACCCAATACATCCCACTCCCTTTCCTGCACCCTGCCCACTCCATTCTTTGACCCTTGTCCCACCTATGATGGGGCGTTTGCAGCTGCTGCACTTAGGTGCAAAGAGTTCTCCAAAACAGGTCACACAGTAGGGATCTTCTTCCCGAGAGGTGAACTGCTGTCCAGCTAGGGGCGTCTGGCACCCAGTGCAGACCAGACACTCGCGATGCCAGGGCTGGTCACGGTATGTCACTCCACCCTGTGTCAGTGTCTGTGGGGGCAGCATCCATCAGCAGGGGTCAGTGGGGATTCCCACCCCACAACAGGCCTTACCCCCACCCTGCTGGCCCAGCCCCCACCTTGCTGCAGCGGGCACAGCGAGGAGCAAACTTGTTCTCATAGCAGGGCACGCAGTAGTGAGCACCCTTGTCGGGCACAAAAGAACGGGAGCCCAGTGGCTGATCACAGCCACTGCACAGGAAGCAGTGCTCATGCCAGGTCTGGCCTCCGTATTCCAGCTTCCGGGACCCTGTAGGGAACAGGGGTCCCACTCAGATGCTGCATCACAAGCTCTTGAGGGCCACCTGTTACTTCTCCAGCAAAGTCCCCATTGCTTCCATAGCCTGAGCAGGGTGGTGTCCATGCACATGCAAGACCCCTACCACCTAAATTACAAATGCCAATCTCTCTCCAAACATGCATCAAGCCTCCATATAATAGTTGTGATGTCTTAGTATATGCTAAGCCGTCACACACCAGACATGATGGTTTTAGCACACTCACAATACCCCACGTATACCAGGCAAGCAGACCTCTGCCCATACAAAGTTCTGATGCCTGAGCGTGACAGGTGTAGTGCAAGCTGAGCCCTTGCATCTGCTAGGCATGCTATTCTACATGTGTGCTAAATCCTCACATTTCTATTAGGCATGCAGGTCTCCATACATGTTAAACCCTCTGTCTCTGCACACACTAAACCCCGAGGCACCAAGCATGACAGTCTCAGCACTGCCTTAGCTCCAAATATGTACCTAACATGCAGATATTCATGCATACTAAGTCCCCGTGTGTCCACCAGGCCTACTAGTCCAGCACACACTAAGCTCTCAGAAATGGATCAAGCTTGCCAGCTTCTGCACACACTAAGCCTTCATGTGTATAACTGGGTGTGCCAATCCCTGTGAATGCTAACTTAAGAGCACATAGGCACAACAGATTTTGCATACACTAAATTTCCAGAAACATGCCATCTGTGTACTTTTTTTTTTTTTTTTTTGGAGACAGAGTCTCACTCAGTTACCTAGGGGTTGAGTGCTGTGGTGTCATACCTTACAGCAACCTCAAACTCTTAGGCTTGAGCAATCCTCTTGCCTCAGCCTCGCAAGTAGCTGGGACTATAGGCGCCTTCCACAACACTTGGCTATTTTTATAGATGGAAGTCTCACCTTTGCTTAGGCTGGTCTTGAACTTCTAAGCTCAAGCAATCTACCTGTCTTGGGCTCCCAGAATGATAGGATTACAGACATGAGCCACCGAGCCCAGCCATGTGTGTGGGTCTTCACACATACTGAGTCTCCATGTATCAGGCACATGCAAGGACTCAACACTGATGCCAGACAGGCCAGTCCCCACCCAGGATGAGCCCCTGGGGATGTACCAGGCATGACGGTCTCCCCGCAGGCGGAGCACTGTGATGAGAAGGCACTACAGTAGCAGTCATTGCAGAGCAGCTCACTGTCCTGGCAAGTGAAGGGTTCATCGGCTAGAGAGCGCTGGCAGCGACAGCAGCGGAAACAGCCCTCGTGGAAGTGGCGGTCTTCGTAGAACAGCTCCTATGGGAAGCACGGCAGAGGCACTGCCATCAGGGCCTGGTGGGTCCATGCTATGCTCCCTCCTGCCAGCCTCTACTCACTCCCTGCCCTGCCCACTCCCATTCTTACTCTCGAGTCATGCCCAATCAGCTGCTGGCACTCAGCACAGGTGTTGGCGAAGGTGTTGTCATAGCAGGGCACACAGTAGGGACCACTGTCTGTTTGGATGTACTTCCGGCCATACAGGGTCTCACTGCATTTTGCACAGTCAAATGCCTCGCTCATGATGACGATGTGGAGGGGCCCTGTTAGGAGCACAGGTGGGACAGGGGTCATTCCAAGGGGCTGTGGCTTGGCCCTTGGCTAGAGAGCAGGCATGGGAAATGCCAGATAAGAACAGGTGGGGCTGGGGAAGGGGTGCTTCTGGGAACCTGAGTCCTGCATGTTTATTTCTGTATTTAACTTAGGGAGTAGGAAGGGGTCAGGAAAAAATCAGGAAGCAGAAGTTGTTTTCTTATCTAGGCCCTGGCAGATCTGGGGGGAGGGGGCTTTTCCTGGGTCAGTGACTCATTTCCTGCCCAGGCTGATGTTAGCCTCCCCTGTCCCTACTGTCCCCAGGGTGGCAGAAGCACCATCCTATTCCCTGTCATCACTGCTCTCCTGACTCCCAGGAAAGGGCCCAAGGGATATGGATGAAGGAACCTTTACCCAGAGCTCTGGAATGGAAACTCAGGGATGGGAATGGACTGTTCCTGTCCCCCTCCTGATCCAGGAAAACAGTGAAATGCTAGAGAGATGCTGATGAATGGTGGAAGAGATCAGTGTGAGAAGTGGGGCCTCCCCTCCCAGGAGAAGCAGCCAAGTGACAAGAACTTCAGAGACTCAGCCTAGGTTTAAGCGAGCAGGAAGGAAATCCTGCATGCTGGACACAGCCAAGCTTCCCCAGCTGGACCCTCTCCCCTCATCCCCCTCCACCCCTGCTGTGTCTCTGGTCACACCAGCCTGGGTAGCCTTAGCCTGCAACATCTGTAGCAGCTGTGGCAGTACAGATGGCCAGATGTCAGGTTTTGCCAGCAACAGGGAAGAAAAAAGGAAAATGAGATGCCCCAGGAGGCAAAAGGGAACTGAGAGAGTACAGAGTGGCCCCTGTCACCCCCTGCCAGGCATCACTCTTACTCCAGGCAAAGCCTCAGGATACTTCCATCTTCATCTGGGGGTCATTATTTCTCATCCCTGCCTTGGGGAGAGACAGCCTCTCCCCACCTTTTCTGATTTCTTAGGGTTTGGGACCCAAGAAGCGAAGGGAGAGAGAGTAAGAGCCACTGAAGACATTTTTTCCCTAATCAGGCCCCCTCTTGGGTGGGGAATGACATAGAGGGGAGCCCTGAAAGCTGCTTAGGCAAACTCCCAGCCCCCCACCAAACCTCAGACACTTTCCATTTTCTCAGGAACAAAGCATGTTTGTGGGATGAGGTCATCCACACAGCTGCCTCTGGAACAGGAGCCTGGGGAGTGGGGCGGCAGGGAAGTGGGGTTCCCAGACCTTTCTGCTGCCCTGATTCAGTCCCTAGTCCCAAAGCCTGAGCTCCCTAACCCTGCTGTCCTCGACCATGAAGCCAGCTCTCCAGGGGCTGAGACCTTAGGGTGGTGGAGAGGAACCACCAGGATTCATTGGAAAGGGATGTCCTCACAGCTGCGATGAGCTTGGGGACTTAAAGGGACATACAAAACCCCACCAAGCAACTCCCCCAGTTAGACCTCAGTGACTGGCAATTCCCCAGAGACTGCCCTGGCTCAAGTTGAAGGAAAAGTCAACCACCCCCAGTAAGAAATTCTGGACAAGCATTCTCTGACTTGAAATTCAGACTGTGGGCACCAGCAAATGCCCTTAGCCTGGCCTGGCTTTTTGGAGGCACCGCTGGTGAGTTCACAGCTACCATTCAGTACAAAGTGAGAACACCTAGCTTGCACCCAGGACTGAGCATGAAGCCACCAGAAGCTGGGGTCTTTAGAGCCAAGACTCCTGGGGGTGGCAGCTATGCTATAGGGTGGAGGATGCTCTCACTTCTCAGTCCGCCACCACACAGGTTTCCACTGGCCTAACATCTGAGGATAGCCTGGGCTGTCAGCCACTGGGCAGCAGGGGGCCCCACAGGTGGAATGTGTCCATCTGGGGCTGCCCACGAACTTTCCCTTCCTTTCTGGCTTGGCTTGCAGCTGCCATTCCTCCTCCCGAGGCCCAGGCTAGCCCTGGGTCCAACCCCTGGGAGGCAGTCACCACTCTGTGACAGGGCACCCCAAATAGGGTATGGGTGTGGCTTCTATTTCTTTCCCAGAATTCTCCTATGTCTTAGTCTCTCCAGCTGGGCTCTGGGGAGGACAGAGTGAAGGACACCATTAAGGCCCACCTGTCTCTGCCCATCCTTCCCTCCCCCTCTTCCTCCTCTGTTCCCTGGAGAAGCCAACCTTGTATTCCTCCCTGGCTGGCAGAGGGAGTTTGGGAGAGACTGCTCAGTCTATAGATGGCTCTGGCCCTGTCCCCTTCCTGATAAGGCACCTCCCAGTGAACCTTCTGGAGCTCAGCCCTCCCAGAGCTCAGGCCTAATGTGTAGAGGCTTATGTTGTGAAATATAAATCTGGGGTTGAATTCCAGCTCCTTTACTTACTAGCTGGGTGACCTTGGGCAAGTCACTTAAGCTCCCTGAGCCTGTTTTTACAACGAATTAAATGGAATACTATTTCCTACCTCCTAGAATTGTAGTCAGGCTTAAATGTGACGATACTGGGAAAGCACCTGGTGGATAATAGTAGCTATTAGTATTTTCTCTCTGCTCCTTACTCATACTGGAGGTCAAAGAGCAGTTTCTCTCTAGAAAAAAGAAAAAAGGCAGTTTCTCTGGCAGGCCTGGGTTAGGGAGCTGGCCTGGCACTTGACCTGGACATTCTCAGTAAAGGCCCAGGGAGAGAACAGGAGACCCCAGGCTTCTGGGACTCACTATAGGGACCACTGGGGCCAGTGGTTGCTCTGGCGTAGTCATGCTCCAGTGAGCATAGCTCTGAGACCATGGCACAGGTACACAGGTATACACACCTGCATGCTGATTAGCCCTTCACAAAGTACATTCTCACCACCTTCTCATCAGCTCTCACAAAAGGCAGGCAGGCTAGAGTACTGCCCCATTTTACAGATGAGCACAAGGAGGCCAAAGACAGGGCAGGGGCATGCTCAAGGTCACTTAGGTATCAGAGCTCAGGTCCCCTGCCTCCCAGCCTGGAGGTCTTTCCTCTCCCAAAAATGCTGTCATGCTGATGGAGGGGTTGTTCAGCTAAAGGCACGGGGACAAGAGGGGCACCAGCCTAACTCTTCTCCCCAGCTGCTGGCCCTGGGATTGGAAGACATCCAGAAGCTTTCCAGTTACCCCAGCCAGCCATTCCACCCTTCTGTCCCTGGCCCCCCCTAACACTCCCTACTGTCTAGGAGGACCCTGATCAGGCCCCCACAGCTGTGAGTCAGGATCAGAACAGATCCCTCCCCCACCTCCCGGGAATTGACAGGAGACTTAAGGGGAGAAACTGAACTACCCACCCTGTGCTACTAAGCACCAGCCCCAAACTCTGTGCTCTCTCCCACCCCCCTCTGGAAGTCAGCACAGCTTAGGGAAAACGGGGTGGGAAGCAGTTCACAGCAGATGCTCTGGGGACAGGAGAGGAATAGTTCATTCACCCTGTGTCCCCCAGGGCTAAGGCAGCACGTCCAAGATCTGAGTTTAAAAATAAGTTGATGCTGTCTCAGTGGCTGTGTATGCACAAGGGACTTCTTCTGGATCTAGGTCTTACTGCCTCAGGTCCTTTGCCTCATGGGGGATCAGTTGGTTCAGAGTTTGTTTCCTCACAGTTTTGCTTCCCAGAGTTTCATGCCTGTGTCTCTCAGAATCTGTCTTGGGAGCTGTCAGCCCACCTAGGTCTTGCCACCTCCATGAAGTCTCAGTCTCTAGCTGTGCTCCCCTCAACCCCTCTGTGGCCAGGGGCACTTCTGCTGCTGTCTTGGGTTTTGGGCGGCTCTGTATCTCTGACTCCCTATCTCCCAGTGGCGCCTCTGTAGGTCTCTACCTCGGTCTCTCAGCGTCTCCACACCATACTGCTGACCGTCTGAGACCATCCCCCACCCCAGTTTCTTAGCATCTCTGCGTGGCTGAGCGTCTCTGTAGGCCTCCGAGAGGCACATTGGGCATGAGGCTAATGAAGCTCAAGCTTCAGGGACCCTGCAAAGCGCTGGGAAGGGCCCCAGCAACGTCTTCACTAGGCTGTACGTTGGTTTTTCTGAAAATGCTCCACAAAGCCTGAGTCCGCCCCTACGCCTCGTGTATGTTGCTGAGTAACTCTGTACGCCCAGTCTGTCCTTGCTTCAAGGATCTCGACAGCCTCCTGTAGTTCGTGTCCCCGCATGTCTCGGCTCTCATTTCACCCGGCTTCCGAGAGCCTCAGTTTCTCCAGCCCTCCCGATCTGTCTCTCTGGCTTTTCTATTTCAAACTTGCCCTCCCCCGCCCACCTCTCGCGGCGGCCCCTGCCCCGCCGGGCAGACCCGGGCGGTGCGAGCGGGCGCTCTCCCGGGCTCTGCGCACACCGGCGGGCACAGCGGGCGGGGGCCGCCCTCCCGCCCGCGCCGAGGTCTGGGTGGCCGGGGCTCCGAGCCGCGGTCGGCGGGGCGCTCACCTCCAAGAGGGCGGCAGGAGCAGGGCGCACACAGCGCTGGTGGGCCGGGAAGCGGGCGCCGCGTCCCTCGGCCGCTCCTACCTGCGGGCCGGGCAGAGCGAGAGCTGCCAGCGAGGCCGCCGGCTGCAGACCGACTGTGTGGGCGAGTGGGAGCGCGGCCTCAACCCCTCCCGGAGGAAGTCAGCACCGGGTCCGCCCCGCCCAGCCCCGCCCCCGGCCCCCAGCCCGCAGGCGGGGGCCAGACCCCGCCCCCACCTCCTTTTCAGAACCCTGCCAGCCCCAGCCCCCCTGCTCCGGCTGGGCCTAACCTGGATCTCCCAACCTGGCCCGCCCAGCGGCTGGGACCCCGCCCCTACTCCCTCCCTGCAGCCTCGGCTGTCCTCACTCCCCCACCCCTAACACCCCAGGGACAAGCGGGAGGTATTCAGCTTTAGGCAACCGATACAGGACCCTGCAGACCAGGGTCTGCTTGGGGACTAAGTGTCCTCTCCCTCCCCCCTCCTGAATTGTTGGAGGATACCTTAATCTAACAGGCGGAGTGGGTGGTTTTGAGTATGCTGTCATGCCTAGTCTCTAAAAACAAGGGGTGAAGAGAGGAACCCACCCCACCTTAGGGTTTTGACCTTCAAAGGGCTTTTTTCCACAACTCTAAGTGGCAAAACCGAAGGTAATCACCTCTCCACCTCCAGTTTCACCCTGACACTAAGAAGTCCTTCCTCGCCTTGTATTCCACAGTGCCCAAGAATAGTTTTGACCTTTGAGGCCCAGGGGAGATCCTAATTCTTGCCCCCCCCCCCCCGTGATCTTTGGGCTTCTGGGGAGGAGTGTGAGTGGATAGGGTGCTGCAGGGTGATGGAGGAGGAGGGAGGGAACCTTTGCAGTGTCTGACCCCCTGGCTTCCTCCCTGTGTCAGTGAGGGAAGACTGGCGCCTGCCAGGGACACAAGGCCCCTCCATGTTCTTGACGCCACCCCCCACCCCCTGGATTCTCAGGCTTGTCACTAGGAATAAATAGCTTGGTCTGGACATGTGGGAGAGGGAGGGAGGAGGCTCTACTGTGCTGGTTGCAAAATAAGAGGCAACAAACCAACCCTGGAATAACCTTAGCATCAGAGTGAAGATCCAGGTGCCAGAAGAGGTTTCCCCACCCTCCAGGATGGGCCACTTTACTCATAGGTAGGAACAAAGTCTCTTCTAGGCTGGGGTTCCTGAGGACCCTTCCCTGCCATCTTTGTTTTATGTTCCTGGGTCCCAAGTCACCCTCCAGGCCAGGTTTCCTTTCAAAACTACTAAGTGTTTGTTTAACCATGAGGGCACAGACTAGGTCCTTTTTGTTCAGTGCTGCATTCTCTCCCAGTACTTACTCCAGAGGAACCTCCATAGTGGACCACCTCCCTTCATTGATCAACTTCTTAGGTTGACTTAATTTTCAGAGATCAGACATGCACCTTATATATGTATCAGTACAGTAGTCCTAGTTCCTTATATTGACCACCTCTGTAAATTAGCCAATTTGCTAGGGTCCCTTGGGTGGTTAACTTACAGAGGTTCTAATCATGAATGAATGAATGAATGAATGATTCATTCTGATGAATGTATCTGATGAATGAATGAATGACACATACCCCTCCCAATTTGGACAACAGGAACCTGCTATCTAGAGTCTAGGGAGTGAGCAGCCAACCCATAGGTGGGTCCTTTCACTGGAATTTGTCTTGCAGGTGTAAAGGACTCTTAGCCCTGGGAAGTGCAGGGAAACTACTCTACCTGCCTGGAGTAGACAGCAAGCGGAGGTCTGCTCAAAGGTAAGGGCAAGGCAAAGATCAGAAGCCTTCACAAAGGAAGAGGTTATGAATAAGGAAAGTGCTGGACAAAAGACAGAGTGGATCTCTGTTCTTTACTCATGGCTGAAAGCTCTGGTGAATGGCCCTTATGAGAGCCAGTACTTCCTGGGTGCCACTTTGCATGTGAGCACTTTACATGTGTCAATACACTTGATAACCTGACTAAATATATTTTTATCCTCATTTTATTTTATTTATTTATTTATTTATTTATTTGAGACAGAGTTTCAAGCTGTCACCCTAGGTAGAGTGCATGGCGTCATAGTTTACAGCAACCTCCAACTCTTAGACTCGAGTGATTCTCTTGCCTCAGTTTTTCTGTTTTTAGTAGAGATGGGGTCTCAGTTTTGCTCATGCTGGTTGTGAGCTTAAGCAATCCACCTGCCTTGGCCTCCCAGAGTGCTAGGATTACAGGCATGAACTACCACGCCCCACCTATTTATTTATTTTTTTGAGAAAGTCTCACTTGGTCACCCTTGGTAGCGTGCCGTGGCATTTTAGCTCATAGCAACCTCAAACTCTTGGATTTAAGCGATTCTCTTGCCTCAGTCTCCCAGGTAGCTGGGACTATAGATGCCTGCCAGAGTGCCTGGCTATTTTTTAGAGACAGGTTCTGGCTCTTGCTCAGGTTGGTCTCAAACTCATGAGCTCAGGCAATCCACTGCCTTAGCTTCCCAAGTGCTGTATTTTCAGGCCTGAGCTACCATGCCCATCTGTTTTATTTTATTTTTTTTTGAGACAGAGTCTCACTCTGTCACCGTGATTGCTGTGGCATCATCACAGCTCACAGCAACCTCAAACTCTTAGCTCAACCGGTCCTCTTGCCTCAGCCTCCCAAGTAGCTGGGACTACAGGCACCTGCCACAACGCCCAGCTAGTTTTTCTATTTTTAGTAGAGATGGGTCTGGCTGGGGTTGAACTCCTGAGCTCAAGTAATCCACCCACCTTGGCCTCCCAAAGTGCTGGGATTACAGGTGTGAGCCACAGTGCCTGGCTTTTATCTCCATTTTAAAGATGCAAATATTGAGGCATGGAGAGATAGCAACCTGCCAAGAGTGACACAGTGGCAAGCTGATATTCAAATCCAGTCAAAAGTCAAAGTCTTAGGCTGGGTGAGGTGGCTCTCAACTGTAATCCTAGCACATAGGGGTGCTGAGGTGGGTGGATTGCTTGAGCGCAGGAGTTCGAGACCAGCCTGAGCAAGAGTTTTACCCTGTCTCTAAAAATAGCCAGGTGTTGTGGCAGGCACAGTAGTCCCAGATACTTAGGAGGCTGAGGCAAGAGGATTGCTTGAGTCCAAGAATTTGAGGTTGCTGTGAGCTGTGATGCCAGGGTACTCTACCCGGGCAACAAAGTGAGACTCTGTCTCAAAAAAAAAAAAGTCTTTTATGGCAAAAATGAGTTTAACCATTAGGTTTTATGGCACCTGTAGTCATTTAACCCATGCAAGCCTCATCTGTGAAGAGTGGATGGCTATCTCAGAGCATGGTTGTGAGCATTGGATGGGAGCATGGAATAGGTCATCAATATATGGGAACACCCCCTCCGTTTCATGGTCAAGTGTTAGAGTTTTCCCAAGGGGCAGTGCCTGTGGCTCAAAGGGATAAGGCACTGGCCCCATATGGTGGAGGTGGTGGGTTCAAACCCAGCCCCGGCCAAAAAAAAGACTTGGACTTGGGGGTGGCACCTGTGGCTCAAAGGGGTAGGGTGCCCACCCCATCTGCCAGAGCTGGTGGGTTCAAACTCAGCCCTGGCCAAAAACTACAAAATAAAAAACCAAAAAAAAACTAAAAAAAAAAACACCAAAAACCAAAAAAAACCCTCACATTAAAAAAAAAAAAGACTTGGACTCCAGGCTCCGTGCCTGTGGTTATGGTGCCGGACACATGTACCAAGGATGGTGGGTTTGAACCTGGCTGGGGCCAGCTAAAAACAGCAATGACAACTGCAACAAAAAATGGCTGGGTGTTGTGGCAGGCACCTGTGGTCCCGGCTTCTTGGGAGGCTAAGGCAAGAGAATCACTTGGGCCCAAGAATTTGAGGTTGCTGTGAGCTGTGACATTACAGCACTCTACCAAGGGTGACATAGTGAGACTCTTGTATCAAAAAAAAAAAAAAAAAAGACTTGGACTCCAGAGGCCAGAGCAAGTTGACTTTCCAGCTTGGGACATCTGGGGTGGGGGTAACCAGCCTAGAGGCAAGCCCCCCACAAGGAAGCTATGTCCTCTCCCCTCTCCATTTCCAGCTCCTCAGTGGGCTCACATTTCCCTGCTTGCTCTATTTTGGCCCAGGAGGACATGCACAGAGAGATCCAGGATCAGCCACATGAACTCCCAATTCCCTTTCTTTGTCCTCCCCCCTTCATGGGAAACAGGTGTGTCTGAGCTAGGGCTGGAAGCAGAGTCTGAGTGTTGGATGACTTGCCTTGGATAAGTGAAACATAATTAATTGTCCTTCTATTATCCAGGAAGTTCCCACATACTCTTCCTTAACTTGTGCTCAGGGTCCTCCATCTATTCTCTCATCTTGCAAGAATTTTCAAAAGGAGGTTCTGATGGTGGCGCCTGTAGCTCAGTGGGTAGGGCGCCAGCCATATACATTGAGGCTGGTGGGTTCAAACCTGGGCTGGGCCATCTAAAACATCAATGACAACTGCAACAACAACAACAACAAAAATAGCCAGATGTTGTGGCAGGTGCTTGTAGTCCCAGCTACTTGGGAGGCTGAGGCAATAGAATTGCTTAAGCCCAAGAGTTTGAGGTTGCTGTGAGCTGTGATGCCACAATACTCTACCCAGGGCGACAGCTTGAGACTCTGTCTCAAAAAAAAAAAAGGAGGCTTTGGGTGACTACTGACAAGCTGTCATGGCTTCCTCTGGGTGGTGAATCACTCTCTGATGCCTGTAACCACAAGCCCTTCTTCCCCCTAGTGAGAACATGTCCTTCCTTCTCTGGTATTGCTCACTCTTACCACTGGCTGCCTAGAGCCCTTGTAGGCCTCAAGACTTAGCAGATATCCTCTTTCAAACTATCTAAAAACTTTCCTTGTGACCCTAAGCCTGACAATGGATTTTTGGGTGGAGAGGGTGACATGAGTGATTTTTCATAGAACATGACGAGAGAGGGGAGGACAGATGGAGAACTAATGTGCTTAAATGCTGACTTTGTGCAAACCACCATGTTAAGTGCTACTTATTACCTCTTTCAGTCCTCACAAACACTATATGAGGTGGTTATTATTATTATTTTTATTATTAGTACCATTTTGCTAGACGGACTTGAAGCTCAGAGAATTTGACAATGTGGCCCCAAATCATAAGCCAATAGGTAGTAGATGTGCAATTCAAATTCAGGGGTGACTCCAGGGTCCCACCCCTCTGGTGTACAGAACTAGCTTCTTCTGCATATGCTGGTCACTCAATGCCTTCTTCCAGGGAAGCAGCAGGAGTGGCTGGAGCTGCCACCTGGTCACCCTGCCTGATAACTAGGTTTTTTTTTTTTTAGACAGAGTCTGACTATATAACCCTTGGTAGAGTGCTGTGGCTCACAGCTCACAGCAACCTTAAACTCTTGGGCTTAAGCAATTCTCTTGCCTTAGCCTCCCGAGTAGCTAGGACTACAGATGCCTGCCACAACACCTGGTTAATTTTTGGTTTCAGTTATTTAGCAGGCCGGGGCCAGGCTTCAACCTACCAGCCTTGGTGTATGTGGCCAGTGCCCTACTCATTGAATTACAGGCGCCAAGCCGATGACTAAGTTTTCTAATCAGAATGAGGCTGGAAAGTTTGGTATGGGTCAGAACTGTCTTGAGAAATGGGTGCAATTACAAAACCCATTTCACATGATGGAAAATAAACTAAATACCTCTGGGATGATTTACTACCCCCTCTCTAGACCAGCAGTTTTCAACCTGTGGGTCTCGACCCTTTTGTAACAATGAAAATATATCCTGCATATCAGCTATTTATATTACGATTCATAACAGTAGCAAAATTATAGTTATGAAGTAGCAATGAAAATAATTTTATGGTTGGGGATCACCACAACATGAGGAACTGTATTAAAGGGCTGTGGCATTAGGAGGCATTAGGAAGGTTGAGAACCACTGCTCTAGACTAAGAGAATGGTTTAGTAAAAATAACAATAATAGATCCACTGCCTAAGGGGTGAAGACACCATTAAGCTCTTTGAGACAGAGTCTCACTCTATTTGTTGCTGAGGCTAGAGTGCCATGGTGTTAGCCTAACTCAGAGAAACCTCAGACTCCTGGGCTCAAGCAGTTCTGCCTCAGTCAGTATTAAGCAATTTAAATATTATTTCAGGCTGGAGTCTGTGGCTCATACCTATACTCCTAACACTATGGGAGGCCGAAGTGGGCAGATTGCCTGAGCTCGAGCAAGACCCTGTCTCTAAAACTACCTCTGTGTTGTGGCAGGCAACTGTAGTCCAGCTACCTGGGAGGCTGAGGCAAGAGAATCATTCAGGCCCAAGAGTTTGAAGGTTGTTGTAGCTGTGACACTACAGCACTCTACTGAGGGCGACAAAGTGAGACTGTCTCAAAAAACCCCAAAAAACCAAAAATCCAAAATGGCTCAGCACCTATAGCTCAGCAGTTAGGGCACCAGCCACATACACTGGGCCTGGCAAGGTCGAACCTGGCTTGGGCCTGCCAAACAGTAATGACAACTACAACAAGAGAATAGCTGGGTCTTGTGACAGGTGTCTGTAGTCTCAACTACTTGGGAGGCTGGGCAGGAGAATCTCTTGGGCCCAAGAGTTTGAGGCTGCTGTGAGCCAGGAGGCCACAGCACTCTACCGAGGGAGACGTAGTGAGGCTGTCTCTAAAAAACCAAAATGAAGCACTAAAACCCCCCAAACATTATTTCCTTTAATCCTCACAACACTTCTCTGGATGTAGTGTTGTTATTACCTCCATTTTACAGATGGGGAGATGGAGAATCAGTGAATCTAACTTTGCCTTAGCTGGTAGCCAAAAGTTAGGATCAGAACTTATCTATATGAATCATGGTCTTATTTCATTGTACCACCTCTGATACTCACATTGTCAGCCAACCATTCCCTTGAGGGTGTGAGGGAATCAGAACTTTATTAACTACTGCCATTAGGTAATCCCCTTCTATGCTGCTTACAGATATGACCCCCCTCAACCCAGCTGTGAGCCCTTGACAGCCCTATGGCTGTGGGGTAAGAAGTGTATGTTATTATTATCCTCATTTTATGAGTGAGAAAAATTATACCCATTAAAGTCAATAAACCTGCCAGAAGTCACACAGCCTGTAAGTGGCAGAGCCAGATTTGGTTTAAAGGTCTTTTGTCTCTCTACAGAAGGTTCCTTTCTGTATGTTGTAGGAAAGCAAAAAGTAAAAGGGTCAGATAATTGAAGTTTATATGGCATCCTAAGCTACAGAAAATAATAGTGGTGTGGAGCTTCTGAGCGACAGTGGCAACCTAAATTATGGGAAGTTGAGGAGAGGAAATGTACGGTGAATAAAGATCCTGTTATGCAGATACTACTGCGTGTTTCACATAGTGAACGTTGTCGGCCTTTTTCCTGATATATATATTTTATTAATAACAGATATTTCCTTTATAGATGTAAATTTTTTTTACAAAAGGACAGCTTTTCACAGCTACTCCCATGTTTACTGTTTCTCAGAATAGCTGAAAATATACCAAAGAAGTATCTTTTGGGGGTGATACAGTCTGGTCCCCTACAGCCATATTTTGGAATGGTGTGTTCTGATGTTCTGAGCCCCAACACTGCTAAATTCACAGGCTAAAAAAAATTTTTTTTTTAAAAAAAGGGGATTTGGGGGTTGGGATGAGCATATGCGAACAGTTGCCTTGTTTTTTTTTGTCGAGACACAGTTCTACCCTATGCCCTGAGCAGAGGGCAATGGCGTCGCAGCTCACTGCAACCTCAGACTCGGGCTGTGGGCACCCTGCTGCCTCAGCCTCCGAAGCCGCTGGGATTACAGGCGCTCGCCG
>CAUYPK010048567.1:0-17782 GCA_963574355.1 Loris lydekkerianus | reverse complement strand
TTTAAACCATTCACATTAATTGAGAATATTGATAAGCCTTTCGAGAGTCCGGTGGACATTTTTAATCCTTTTGCGACTGTGGAAGTTGGAATTTGATCAAAAATTTTTTGGGTGGGTTTACTTTTGTGGTGGAGAATTATGGTGGTCTTTATGGAGGATAGGTCTAAGAATGTCCTGGATAGCTGGTTTAGTTGTGGCAAATTTCTTCAACATGTGAATGTGGTTGAAGTTTTTAATTTCTCCATCATAAATGAAGCTCAGTTTAGCTGGGTACAGGATCCGGAGTTGAAAGTTGTTTTGTTTTGGGAGATTAAAAGTCAATGACCATCCTCTTCTAGCTTGAAAGGTTTCAGCAGAGAGATCTGTAGTTATTCTAATATTCTTCCCCTTGTAGGTAATGGTTTTCTTTCGTCTGGCAGCTTTCAGACTTTTCTCCTTCATATTAACTTTAGTGAAATTGATTATGATGTGTCTGGGGGATATCTTATTCGGGTTGAGTCATGCTGGAATTCTGAAACTGTCTGCTATGTGAATTTCAGAATCTCTTGGCATTTCTCAAAAGTTCTCCTTCATAATCTCATGGAGAAGAGACTCTGTGCCTTGTGAAGCCATTTCATCACTTTTGGGCATCCCTATAAGACGAATATTGGTTTTCTTTGAATTATCCTAGAGCTCTCTGAGAGAGTGGTATCTTTTTGCTCTCCATTTCTCTTCTTGTTGAGGGTTTGGGAGCATTTGAAAGCTTTGTCTTCCATGTCAGAAATCCTTTCTTCTGCTTGCTCCATTCTGTTACTGAGGGATTCTACTGTGTTTCTCAGATCTTTGAGGGATGCAACTTCTTGTCTCAATGTGTCAAAATCTTTGGTCATTTGGTCCTTGAATCCTTTGAATTCTTAAGATAACTTTTGGAATTCTAATTTGATCTTATTTGCTATTCAGATCCTGAATTCAATTTCTGACATCTCAGCTATTTGTTTGTGCATGAGGTCTTGTGTTGTTTCTGCCCCATTGATCCTCGGGGAATTGACCTACTCTGATTATTCATATTGCCAGAGTTTTTCTGTTGATTTCGCCTCATGATTATTTTTCACCATTGCCTCTGGACGTCCTCAGAGTTGGGGAGGTGTCTTTCCAAGATTAGACTCCAGCGGGATCACACTATTGTTGCTAGATCTTTGTAAGGAGTGACCCTGTGTAGTTCCTCTGGGGCTGCTCTAGCTGTGGAGTTCTGGTTGTGGAAGCAGCTCCGTTGTGTGACACACCTGGATCCAGCAACAAGGCTGGGGGTGGTGCGCATGGTTCTTGTAGTGCCTGGCGCCCAGTGACTTTGGCACAGAGAGCCCAAGGCTCCAGCAGTCTCTAGCCAGGAGAAGGGCTCTGTGCACAGGTAGGGAGGGCTCCAGAGGGCACACAGCTACCAGAGTCCCTGGCCAGATGAACGGGCTAGTGTGGAGGCTGGGAGGACATAGGAGAGAGGACGCAGGGTCGCATGGCTCCTGCAGTTCCTGGTCAGGGAATGCTGAGGCCCGGTGTGTGCAGGTCATGGGTTGGGGATCACTTCACAGCTCTTATGGAGGTCTGGGCAGTGCCAAGCCCAGGAGTTTGATGTTGCTATGAGCTGTAATGTCATGGCACTCTACCCAGGGCAACAGCCCAAGGCTCCAGTGTGCCAAAACTGTCTCACTCTGCCCCTAAGGATTAAGGCTGTAAGGCAGCTCAGTCCCTGCCTTTAGGCTGCTCAGTCACTAGGTTAGTTTGTCCCGCCCATTCCAACCTGAGGGCAGAGCTTGCCAGGGCAGTTCTTTCACAATGGCTTCCTGCACCCAGCTCAGTGGCTCAGTCTTGGGCCCCAGATAATGCCAAAAGTTCTTCACGCTCCTGCTCAAGCTGTCCCCAAGGCAGTTCAACTGAGTGCCAAGTCCAAGAACACCAAAACAGTTCACAGGTAAGGCCTTTCCGGTTTGCAGTCTCACTGCTGCTTGTACTTACCTTTGCTGGCGTGATTAGGTCGATCGAACACACGCAACCACTTGCCAGTTTTCCACTGTTTTTGTCTTCCTCTTGGGGTCCAGAAGTCCCTTGCTGGCTCCCTGTATCCTCAAAGAGATGATTATAGGCAGATCCTACCGGCCAGAGATGCCTGGAGTCTTGTCTCCCTATACTCGCCGTGCCCAGTTGCAGGGAAGCTGTTACTTGGCCGCCATCTTTAATCTGAATCCGAACATTTTCACTCAGAACCTTTTGTTCAGTCCAGGAATGCTTAATGCAAGAAAAGCCTTGATCTGGGTTTTGAGAACCAGAGGGTAGAATTCACAGACAGTAGAAACTGCTGTTTCACTTATTAGCATTTTGTCATGAGTAATGATAAGGTACGGTAGTATCTTCTCTTGTAAATTTGTTTGCTGTGCTATTTGGGGGCCTCACATCAAGCCTAGGGACCTATTGAAAGAGGCCTTGTGAATGTCCTTCAAACAGGCACAGTCCTGACCTGAAATAGATTAAAATTAGTAACCTGGGGTGAAAGGTTTTCTTCTCTATTTCTGTCCAAGCTCATGCATGCAGCACTGTGGACAGCATGGCTACTGTGCCGTTCACACAGGAGCATCGTCTAAACAAGGGGTGATGTATAATATCTTCTTGGAGCATGAGATTCTAGCAGGGCACTGGGGGATAAGAAACAAGGACCCTCACAATGGAGAACACCTGATTAGATGACAGATCTTGCTAAATACAGAGTCAGGCACAAATGCAGCTTTACTGCCCCATCAATACTAAGTAATGAAGTAGAATATGCTGAAGTTTTTCCAAATTAAGCTGTCATTGATGCACATGGTTTCTGAAGAATAAAATGCAGTTAACACAGGCATTCATTTTGTGGAAGATTAAAATGAAATATCAGAGGAGAAAAATAATAAAATAAATGTAAGTTTAATGTCTAACAAGATATATAGTATGTAATTAAACTCAACTTTATCAGCTCCAACATGCATTAATGGATTCTAAGCCTGAGGAGATGTGACGTTCTTTAAGAGGCTGTCAATAATGCATTACAATTGTGACATAAACTCTGAACCTAATTACTAGTGACAGAATAGTTGTGGCCCATTTAATAAAATGTAGTAATATTAGAGGTGAGCAAAGTTACTGAGGGTTAATTGGCATGACTTATATTTCACCTAAACCTACACCGTAATTTTTCCTTTGTAACGTGATCTAGGAAAATGCTAATTAGAGCTGTTCAATAGACCATCCTGTTCCTTCTAACCTTGAACTCCAGGTTTATTCTTTCTGAAAACTTTGCTTTTCAAGTGCTCTGAAGAGGGGATCATTTAATTTTATGGTGTTTTACAAGATTTCCTCTGAATGTTTCTCATTTTCTGCAGCCTTGTGAATTGCCTTTACCATTCTTTCTCTTAATACTCTTTAATTTACCCTGATGGGACCCTGCTCCCCCACAGGCATTTGCACTTGGATCTTTGGGGTGTCGTTGTCATTGAACACTCTTTGCGCTTGCTCTGCTAGACAGATTTGAAAGAACTAAGTTTTGTACAGGATCATACCCCATGTCACTGATGTTACCTAATATCTTACTTTGGATTTCCCAGAAGCAAACTCTAAGGCAGGATTTGATGTAAAGAGCTCATTTGGGAGGTAAAGAGACCACCAGTAGAGCCTGGGGAAGTGAGACGGTGAAGGGAAGTGTGGTCTAATAAATATATTTGGCTGTTTTCCCATGTTCCTAACACATAGCTCCTAAAAGCCTGGGAATTTCCTGGGTTACAGGACTATCTTTAGTAACTCATAAGGATCCCCCTTTGATCACTCTGGAGTTCATACTAATGAGATGACTTAGGGTGGGGCCCCTAAGTGGCCACTGATGCACCCAGTCATAAGAAAGACCACAGGAGTACAGAGTTGAAACTTTCTGCTCCATCCACCAACCTTTGGGAAGGAAAAGGGGGTGCGTGTGGTTGCTGGAGATTAGGCTGTATAAAAAGTCTTGAACAGGAGAAAAATTTGGCTTTGTGGTTGGTGACCTCACTGAGATGCTGGAGGATGGTATGCCCAGAGAAGGCTTGGAAGATCTGTGCTCCCCTACTCAACCCTAGACCTTGTCCTATGGGTCTCTTTCATTTGTCTGTTCCTGCATTGTAGTTTTTAGCATAAACTTAGATTAATCTAAGTAACTAACACATGACCTTGAGTTCTGTGAGCTATTCTAGCAAATCATTGAACCTGAGGAAGGGTGTGTGGGAACCTCTGATTTACAGCCAATCAGACAGACATGTTGTAATCCGGGACCCCTACTTGTGATTGGCATCTGAAATGGGAGGATTGAGTCCTTAACTAGTGAGGATAGTTTGGGTCAGAATTAAGCGAAATTGTAGGACACCTAGCTTATGTCCAGGGACCTGGAAAATCAGCCTGTGTTGGGAGACAGTCCAGACTAAGGCAGCCAGTAATGAAGGTATTTATCCAACTAGATTTACTATTGGCTGTGGGAGCATGATCCTTCTGGGGAAACTTACCTTGCTGTGGAGGCCAGGGTAGCAGACCTGCCTGGAGCAGAGTTCCACTACCCAGAGGTCAAAGATGACGAATATTTATATACTAATTTCTCATCAGTCATTGATTGCAGATGGCTCCAAGGTGCACTAATTCCCTGGTACTTCTGTTCTGCCACTTGGGTCGTGTGGCAAAAAATGCTCAGAACTCAGAGAACACTCATGGGTAATTGGAAGTCAGGCCACTGTGCACTGAGGTGGCAAAAGCAGAGGATATGAGAGGTTACCTCATACTCTGTCCTACCCAGCACTGGTGGAGCTTTTGCCTACATCTCCTTCAGTACTTGCTGGCAACAGGGCTTGATTAGAGTCTTACATTCCTAGCAAGACTTGCTCTGCTGGCAGACATTTTAGATTTGCACTGAATATTAGTTAGAGAAATGGATTTGGGGATAGCTATAGAAATACAACAGGAAAAGTCTTGGCTGGAAAGGAAGCTATATGTCTTAACCATGAGGTAGGGAGAAGGAGCTT
This sequence comes from Loris lydekkerianus, assembly GCA_963574355.1. NCBI lineage: Eukaryota > Metazoa > Chordata > Mammalia > Primates > Lorisidae > Loris > Loris lydekkerianus. The sequence goes on along the minus strand of CAUYPK010048567.1, from coordinate 12,743 downwards.
TCTGACTGTCCTTGGAGATTGCCACTACCAGAGACAGCAAGAAATTACACAGACAGGTCATTTGCCCACTTGTGGTAGCACCCAAGGTTCAGAATCAGGTAATAGCCGGGTAATCAAACTGGGTGAGGGGTACAAGACTGTGTGTGTGTGTGTGTGTGTACGTGTGTGTACACATACACGTGCTTACCAGAGCACATGTGATGCATACATGTACACTGGGAGATGGACTCAGAGAACTGAAAATCAGAGGGAATTTGTTTTATTTAGGTTTTGCATTAGGCTGACCACCTTAATGCAGTCATTGTTCTCAACCCTTTCCCTTATCTTAAAACATTGCGCTTCAGGTTTATTTTCAAAACCACAACTTGTCTCAAGACAAAGTGATTCCAATTAAATAGTATTATTTTAATAAAGAAACAGAAGAACTTCTTAAGGAATTCAGCTGTTTATAACCCATGAGGCTTTTCTGTGATCTCAGTTTTCTCTTTAGCAGAGTTATTTTGGGGAGCAAAATCAGCATGTGTGAGGTTAGACTTCCAGACTGAGTTAAGAGTGAGAAAAATCAAACTTAGCTCTTCAGCCTGTATTTTTCTGTTGTCTCTCTCTGAGACTACCAGTGTTTATGGTGTCAAAACCCTGCAATTAAGTATGCTTACCTATGTAATTTAGATATGAACATGTGTAGATTATCTATGACATTGTACATATGCCTGCAATTGGAATTCTATGGAACACTTCAGTATCTGAAAATTAATTTTTGTCTGATTGAACTCTCACTGAAAACATTTTCCCCATGTATTTTCTACTTCTCAAGGACCATTCATATACCTCAAACTGATTTTATATGTAATAGTTCTGTGGATGTTAATTAGACAATCATAAGCCTTTGTAGTCTTTTGGAATTTCTTAGGAAATTAACATAATTGGCTATACCTTGCTATTTCTCACATTCCACACATTTGAAGAACACATTCATCTTGAATTGATCATTTCTCAATTCCATGTCCCTCTGTTCTTTGCACCTAATGAGTGTTCAATACATCTAGTTGAAATAAATTCATTGTCTAAATCTTCCAAAGTCAATCCTTCAGTTCTTCGTCTGGTTAATACTCTGGAATGTTTCAGAATATTCAAGAAACAGTCAAGCTGTTTGTTTATCAATGCCTTTCAGCTGCAATGACCCATAGGCCCCATTGCAGGCTCAGTTTACCCAGCTCATGACTCATTCTCTATTTGAGTAGATGGTATGATATTAGCTCAAGCTAGTGGTGTGAGCTTTGGGATTAGTCTTGTTCTGGATTTGGAATCTGGGGGATACACGGCCACTAATCCTTGTCATGCCCCTCATGTAGTTAGTGGCTTAGGCTGTATGGCTGTGACTTTGTCTTGATTTCCTTCTTGCATTGGTACTAATCCACTTATTGGAAATGCAACCTTCTTGGGGTCCAATTTACTCAGGTAGGGCCTTGATACCTTACTTAAATCATGCTAGTTTCATCTCATGGGAGCTAAATCATACATGAACTCAAGCCACTGGCTATCTTCTACCACACAATTGACCTGAAGAATTTGCTATCACTTAGACCTATGACATTATATCATACTGATTAAATTTTATCAGCTAAGTTTTCTGTTTTCCTCAGCCATTCACTCCTATACTAATCCAATTGTTTATTCACTCATACCTTTACCCTTCTGTGGAGACTATTCTGCCTCAGGTATAATTCCAAAACAGATTCTACTTTTTGGACCTGTACTTTGAATTTTCAACTATTGCACCAAGCATTATTTTTATGCCTGGTCCATTTCCCTCTTATCTTAGTTTCCACCCAAACTCAGCTTCTCATCCTTTTCATTGCAGGTGCAGCAGTCCCTATTAGTCTTTTATCCAAGCCTACTCAGGTTTTTTTTTTTTGTTGTTTGTTTTTTTTTGTTTTTTTCTTGGGCAGCAACTCCTTTATTTTTTCCCTTTATAAAGGGAAATCCGAGTTCAGCAGCATTCCTTTCCTGTCCCCCAGTCCCCAACCAGACAAGAGATGACAGGCACCAAATCCTGGGATAAGCATAGGCTTCAGACACCTGTCTCTAGCTCTGAGCTTCAACAGCTGTTTGTATCAGTAAGCCAGCATTAAATCCACCAGAAAAGACCACCACCACTCAAAAGACCAGGGGTCCAGGCTTGAAGCTTTAAGGTGAACCAGAGGCACCAAGCCTACTCAGGTTTTAACAAGTGCTCATCTCACTTTTGTCTTTCTACATAGTCCATCTATTCTTGCTGAGCACATCCTATTTTTCTACAGTGTATATGGAAGTTAGGGTTAAGAGTTGAGTTTTGTATCCTCAAAGAATAATAAAATTATAAGTCTATTAATTGGACACATAAGTGTTGAGCATGGTGGGATATCGTGGACAAGACAGACCAGTCTCCTATTCTCATGATGCTTACAATCTAGCAAAGAAAACTTTTATTAAATTAGGACAGTCAATCCTCTAATATTAGGGATTCTGTATTTGCAAATTTATCTACTCACTAAAATTTATTTGTGACCACCAAATCAATACTCATAGAACTTTTGCAGTCATTCTCGGAAATAGGTTGAGTAATGAAGGATTTGAGTTGCCCAACCCATGTGTTCCCAGCTGAAATTAAACAAGTCGATGCTCTGCCTTCTTGTTTCAGCTCTCATGGTGTAAACAAGCATCTTCTGTGGTTGCTTTAGTGCCATGCCTATAGAGAAGTGCCTTATAGAGAAAATGTGTGTGAGAGATAAGTTTTATTCACTCATGAGTTATAGTGTTGTTGGCCATGATATTTAATAAGGTGTCTCTAAATAGATACACACATAAAACAAAGTTATGGACTGGGTGGTTCACAAAATCCTTATGACCAGAGGCTCACGGAAACCTCACCTTGTATTTCCCCTAGCAGTCATGCTTCAGTATTCGATAATTTAGCATTCACTGTGACTTTATAGAATATAAGTTCTGTGAATAGCAAGAATCAACCAAAATTATGTCAATAACTCTCTAATTGTGTATAAGATAAAGACTAGAAATTAATGGGACTCCATATCATGGAAATAGGGACTTAACCTCATCTGAGAGGTTAGGAAAGGCTTCCTTTCCTTGAGGAAGTAGTGTTTTAGCTGTGGTGTGATAGGTGAGTTGAGAGTGGGAGGTAATTTCAAATGGAGGAAACAGCATGGGTAAAGCCTTGATGGAGGAAAGAGTGTGATTCATTTGAGGAGTAAAGGAAGGTCATCATGAAAGGATGATTGGGATGGGGGGGAAGGGAGAAAGTGGTAATAAAAAAAAAGCTATGGGTATGAACAGAGGACGGTTCATGCAGACCCTGTGAACCAGGTTAAGGATTTGAACTTCATTGTAATAGCAATGAAAAGATGCTGATGGGTTTTAGTACTTCCTTCTGCCTTATGAAGAATGGATTAAAGACAGGCCAAGTGGATATACAAGCCATTAAGAGTCTATTTCAGGAGTCCAGATGGAGGATGATAATAGCTTGAACTAGGTTGTGACAGTGGATATAGTGAGGAGACAGATTCATGATATATTGATGGCAAAAATGCTAACATTCAGTGAAGGAGGAATCTCGGAGGATGAGAGAGAATGGGGAGTCAAGAATAGCCTTGGCAGGAGCATCTGGGTAGATGATTACATCATTTAGGGAAAGGGGAACTCTGGAGGAACTCCAGCACAATTAGAAATAATATAGGAAATTTTGTTTCCAAAGATGGCTGCAATAGTATCTCCGACCTTCCTGCCTTTTTACAGTTGTGACCTTACTCCTGTCCTATGAAGAGGCAAGATTATTTCCCCTCCACTTGAATATGGGCTGATCCTGGTCCCTGCTTTGCCTAATAGAATGTAGTGAAAATGATGCTATATAGCTTTGAGCCTAATACTCAAGAGAATTGCAACTTCTGCCTTCCTCACTTGGAATGCTTCTTCTTGTAATCCAGTTGCCATCTTTGAGAAAGTTCAAGCAGCCACATGGAAAAGTTTACAAGGAGGAGAACCAGATCCATGGCTATTACCTCAGCTGAGCTTCAGCTGGCAGCCTGCCTCAACTGCCAGTCATCTGAGATTTGGACCTTCCAGCCTTCTCAGCACCCTTGCTTTCCTGCACAGAGCAGAAGAACCATTTAGATAATCTACAGCAGCATGAAAAACCATAATTTTCTACAAAAGATATCTAAAACAGATATGTAGAAATTCAGTTTTAGACATACATGAGATTCTGGGGAATTTGAATGACTGTGAGGAAGTTGATCAGAAAGATCTAGAACTGAGATATACGATTTAAGTTAGAGAAATAAATTTGAGAATTGCTAGTGTTTAAATCAAATTTGTATCTATGAGAGTTGCTAAGAATCTAGTAAAAATGTAGAGTGAAGGATAAAAAGCAAGGTAGAGTTAGGTTTGGACTTTGAAGGATTCTAGGTTTTTATGGTCGTATTGCAAGGAGATGCCCTCAGTGGAGAGTAAGCAGGAGCTGCCAAAGACATTTTCTTGGAATCAAGTAAGCCGAGAGAAGAGACTACTTCCGAAGGAATGTGCGCTCAATAGTGTATCAAAGGCTAATAAGAAGTCACGTGAGATGGGTTGAAAATATATCCCTTATTGATTTAGAAGCATGGTGGTCTTTGACGATTTATGTAAGTTAATTTTCAGACCACTATAATTTACTTTTTATGATACTGACAATATTTTCATTTTAACCATTTGAGTTACATACAATACCTGACATTGCACACTTAGCATACACAAGTGACTGAATTGATATAATATTCTCCATATATAGTCCATCATTTATAATTCCATTATTAAAACAACTACATTTATTTTTGAGACAACTGAAGCTGAGGGAAATGAATGCCCTAAAATTTCTCAGCTAGTTGTTGGCTGTGAGCTCTCCCTTTCTGCCTAATTTAATTTACAAATCTGCAAAAGGAAAGCAAGCCACATTATTATTAATTGTTTTAGGTGTGATAATGATCATTTTCGTAGGCTTTTTTTTGTCCATATAATTTAGAGGTAGAAACTGAAACATTTACAGATGAAATTTTATATCTTTCTTATGCTTCAAAATAATCTGAGTAAGAAGAGAAGAAGATAGGGATATAGATGAAACCATATGCACCATGAGTTGATATTTGTTGATGCTACATGATGATTGAAGAGAATGTACAGTATTTTTTTATAGTTTAAAATTTTCTATAATACAAAATTAAAAAAAAAAAAAAAAAAACTGTTCTAGTGAAGTTCTGAGGTCTTCCCAGTAAATAAAGGTGCCTTGGCTTTGTATTAGCTCCATTAAGTACTCAGAGCTGTATTTCTGGTAGTTTTTCTCTGATATTGTGAATAAGTAGAGGTGCTAGATAAATGATTGCTAGACTTGGGAGGAGACATTTATTACAGTACTCCATAAACCCTGCAAAAATAAGAAAATAAATCTTCAAGTTTCAATTTACTAAATAATTGTCTAAGTGTGACATTCTTCATCATTCCAGAGGCTTGGTAGCATTTGTGAGATAACAATTAATTAGCTGGATAGCTTTATAAAATGCATGTTGCTTTTAATTGCTATGGCCCATTTTCTCAAAGTTGGAAGCTCTTAATGCATCAGAAATCTTTCTGGATTTGTTGTTGCATGATTCCACAGACATTTTCCCTTAGAGACATGGTAATTTTACAACTTTTAAATATTCAACACAACTCTAATTATAAATAGTTCTCTTTCAAAAGCGATAGCCAGACACTTGGCACAAACCACCTCTTGTTATATTGGTAAGGATGACAGCGTAATGACTGATGATATGTGTTAGATTCCCTCATTTCTCTTAATTAGAATTTTCTCTGCATTATCATGGTTTGTAACTAACCAGTGTACTCCTGACAATGGTTAATGTGAGTAGGAATGGTTTTAACTTTGGGTTTTATCTGGAGAAATGGCTCAGCCAGTCTGTCTGGTAGCCTGTGTACACAGAAGAAATTTTGCCCCAACTCCTCCAATTTTCCTGTACTTCAGTTGGGCTGGTTAAGGTATAAAGCAACTAGGAGCATGTTTTGAGCTCTCAGAATGGAAGGAAGAGATGAAGAAGGAAGAAGGATATGACCTTGAGATAGGAGATTGTGAGGAGGTTATAGGGGGTGACCATATGGAACCATAAATCAGGAGCTGTCCAGGCAAAAAAACTGACTTTGTTCATCTGGTTTGTGGCTCCAGTTATTTAGTGAGCATTACCCTGCTGTCACTACAGCGGGGAAACACAAAAGAGCACAGAGACCTTTTCTTTGCCTTCAGTTCTGGTTAAAGACAGACCCCTACAGTTTATTATCCTTCTTAAAGACAAGGGCTCATCTCTTAGGTTCATCCTCAAATTCCATTGCTTCCTACGGGGTATAGCTCCAGGAGTTACCATTAATAAATGATTTGCCAAGGAATAGAGGGATGAATCAATACAGTAATGTGAGAATTGTTACAGGGCCACTTACAAAATATCAGAATAGGTGGCGCCTTAGCTCAAGCAGCTAAGGCGTCAGCCACAGGTTCGAATCCGGCCCAAGGCTGCCAAACAATGACAATTGCAGCCAAAAAATAGCCGGGCATTGTGGTGGGTGCCTGTAGTCCCAGCTACTTGGGAGGATGAGGCAAGAGAATCGCTTAAGCCCAGGAATTAGAGGTTGCTGCGAGCTGTGACGCCATGGCATTCTACCCAGGGTGATAGCTTGAGGCTCTGTCTCAAAAAAAAATTTTTTTTTTTTCAGAATAGCCCATTTCAAACTAAATATATAAATATTGATGGGGTGGTCATAGTACAAAGAAAGTTCAGAGCAGGGCAAAATTCTGCAAGAAGATATCAGGGTTCTGAAAAGCCTGCCCTGGGTCCCATTTATCACAAGGTAGGATAAATTAAGAAATCAACTGTGAAAGTTAAACTGCCTAGGCTTCACCCATTGAATATTCATGCCAGCACAACTGGAAACTGTCCCTCAAGGTTGGTAAGCATATTTGGTAGGTTTAATAAGTGGGAGAGTTTCACCTCCTTGGACATTGCAGACACTTGTGAGACTGGAATACATGAAGCAGAAGACCACATAGCCTCACGAGGGTCCCAGGTGAGCTGGATACAGGGTACCGGTGGATTTTATGATGCTTTCTTGACTGTGTGGTGGCCAGGTCTGAACCTTTTAAAATGTAAGGAGACACAGTGTCCTGGAGGTAAGTCTAACCTGTGTCCTTGAAAAGGGGATTTCTACAAAGGACAGCTATATCTGTATTATTCTGGAAGACTCAAAAAAAGGTACAGTGTAGAATTTGGGATGGGTTGAAGATATATTTTTTGTTTTGGGTTCCTACTTTACATCCAGCAGAATACCTAACTTGAAACTCTCATGGAGTTGCTTCATCTAGAAATTCACATCATATTTGTGTGGTGTATATAAAGAAAAGTAATTCGGTCGGAGAATTCATGAGAAATGCCATCTCCCACATCCTTTCCTCACATACAGACATTCAGGAACTCTTTTCCTCCCTTCTGCCAATGAATATATGAAAGTTTTGCTAAATAGAACATATTGATTAATTGCTGCCACATGGCTAGACCTCTGTCTAGGAGGGAAAATCATTGTTATAGACTGAATTGTGTTGCCTAAAAGTCACAGGTTGAAGCCCTAATCCTAAATGTGATTTTATTTAGAGATAGGGTGTTTAAGGAGATAATTAAGATTGAATAAAATCATAAGAGTATAGCCCTAATCCCTTAGGACTTGTGTTCTTATAAGAGCAGGTGATACTAGAATGCAAGTACACAGAGGAATGGCGGGGTGAGGCCACAGCAGAAAGGTCACCATCTGTAGTCTAGGAAAAGAGGCCTCATCAGAAACCAACTCTGCTCATCTCTTGATTTTGGATTTCCAGACTTCCCAACCTGTGAGAAAAATATATTTCTGTTGTTTGAGCCACCTGATCTGTAGTATTTTGTTATGATAGCAGACTAACATACTCCTAAAAGTAAATAAATAAAACATGGCTTCTGTTGTCAAAGTCCTTGCTATCTTTAATTAGGTGGAAAAAACTAATGGGCATACAATAGAGAAAATAAACTGTCATGTTCCACGATGCTGATAGTAACATAATAAAAATAATAGTTTATTTTAATGGTCAACTTATTGTGCATTAGTCCCTTGTCATGGGTTGAATTATATGCCCTGAAAGATATATTGTAGTCTTAACCCCCAGTACCTCTAAATGTGGCTTTATTTGGAAATAGAGTCCTAGAGAGTAATATGATTAAATGAGGTCCATTAGAATGGATGCTGGTCTCATATGACTGGCGTTCTTATGTAAAGGGAAATATAGACACAGAAACAGCAAGTTCAGTGGAAAGATGGTTTGAAGACACATGGGGGAGAAGGTGGCTCCTGACTGGAAGGCGATGTCTACAAGCCATGGATGCCAAGGATTGCAGGCAAACACCAGAAGCTGGAAGACACAGGCAAGGATTCTTCCCTCGAGTTCTCAGAGAGAGCACATCCCTGTCCACACGTCAATTTCAGATTTACACCCTCCAGAGTCCTGAGATCATAAATATCTGTATTTTGAGTTACCCAGTTTTGATGCTTTGTTATGGCAGCTCTGGGAAATTAATACAACCCTGTTCTCAGAGCTGGATAAAGGGCAGCTCCACAGGCAAATTCCTTGACCACTAACCCACAGAGATTTTAAAGCAATACTGGAATGGTTTAGAAATTACATTGCCAGTTAACTCAGGCAGGTTTCCTCATATGGGGTGAAATATCCCCCCAAAATAGCCAGGTGTCTCTAGTGGAAAAAAAAAAAAATTACTCATTTAAAATGTCACCTGCCACTGATGAGCTGATGCTGTTGAGTATAAAGCTTTTGTCATATACACACAAGTTGTATAGTAACTACCTATAAAATCCTGTTATTATCTAATTTTACAGCTCAAGAACTGAGAGAGAAATTCAGTGATATGCCTGACTTGCTCTTGGTTTCACAGCTAGTAAATCATAGGGCCAGTGTTCAAACTACAGTGTCCTTCAGCAAGGTACCGAAAGGTGAAAGGTGTTGGGTAAATAGAGTAGGAAGTACTTCTGAACTGTGAGAATAAACACAATTATTTCCACTAGGGATATTTCTAGGAATAGATAAAAGAGAGTGCTGAGCATGTGAATATGGAACAAGGTGTCCAATATAATGGGATTGGGATAGATAAGAATTCTAAGGGCCTATTTGTTTTATGAGAAGTCAACTTTTCCCCATCCTTAAGGGATTCCTGCTTGCAAGAATATATCAATGACAAGCAGACAATAGTACCTGATCTAAATCCATTCAGCATGCCAGACCCCCCAGGAGATTGAGTCTTCTTCCTGCTTCTTCCCTTTCTTCCTATCTTCTAAGACTCTCTGTGGGGTCTGTGGAGATCTTTGATAGATCACATCAATCAAACCAAAAATCCACATCTCTTCTGAGATTTACATAGAAAAATCTAATCAAATAATGAATGCTTTCTTTGGAGCTAAGATTCTACAAACAAGTAGTGATAATGTTTTAAAAATATCTATTCATTCAGCACTGTACTGTAGCACAAATTACCCAAAAGGAAACCAGAAAAATCCATCCCAGAATATAATGTAACACAGTAAAATGAAATAAGAACAATGAACTTAATGTAAAGATGCTGAAGGCAGACCAATCTGCTTTACAGAAATTCTGAATTGTGAAGTATTTACCAAGAAATACAGCTTCATAGCAAAAGTCAGCATCTGGATATGAGCCAATAGAGTGTGGCCACATACAAGCCGAAGGATTTGCTTAATGGGTAAGAATTTGTCATGAATAAAGAAAGGGAGAGGGTGTAGCTTAGCGTAGAAACAGCACTCATTTGTGATAGGATTATGTGGTTTGGGTTCTGCTGCTGTGTCGTTTTGTTGGGGGATGTCTTTCCCTCATAGTGTCTCACAGTTCTCATCTATAAAATAAAGAGATTTAACAAAAAATTACAAATTCCTCTTAAGCTTCAAACCCTGCCTTAACATGTATAGAGCTCAATACTTTTTAAGTGCCTAAATGTTCTTAAAAGTGAGCTCTTTATTATCTGAACTTCATTAAGATGAGGAAGAATCTTCTCCCAGTATTACCTTTTGGCTTGGAAAACCCTTATTTTGGTACAGTTAGAATTATGATAAATGCAAGTCAGTATTGTCCAAATTAGGAAGGTCTTATGGTAGTTGAGCATAAAGAAGGCCCGGATAGTTACACAGGCATGATCTTTCTGTAATCAGGGACTATTTGTTTCCCATTGATAATTTATATCATAGCAGATGACTATGTGTCTTAAATTGTGCACCTACTTATTTATAGTTCTATCACTATATATGGGCACGGTGGCTCATACCTGTAATCCTAGTGCTTTGGGAGGCAGGGATAGGAGGATTACTTGAGGCCAAGAGTTTGAGACCAGTCTGGGCAACATATCAAGACTCATCTCTACAAAAAATAAGAAAAACATGAGCCTTTAGTCCCAGCTACTCACCAAGCTACAGCGAGCTTGGTTATGCCACCACATTCCAGCCTGGATGACAGACAGAGACCTTGTCTGAAATAAATAAATAAATAAATAAGCAAACAAACAAACAAATAAAAACATACAAGCACTAGCCAACTGCTTATACAAATATTATCACCCCATATATAGAATACCTATTGAAGTCACTCCAGTTTCCTGGATTTCACATATTATCTGTACAAAATTCCTTAAATACATATCTTATATTAATAGTAATTAGACATAAAGTAGTTAAAGATACTTTCTGGGGAAAGAGTAACATTTCTTTCTCTTAATTCAACTACTCACTCTGTAGGAAACTTCTGTATTTTCTCTTTTTATTTACTTTTCTTCCTCACATTATGGGGAAAAGATAATCTGATTGCTCAGTACTGGGGACAGTCATTGAGGCACATTTTCTAGAGGACAGGATAACTAAATTAAAAAGGCAACCCCTGCCATCTGCTGCTTTACTGTGTGTTGCATTCTGCTGGTGACAGTGGGTGTTTGAGGCAGGCCCTTGTCTTCCATTCAGCCTGCTAGGCACAGAACAACTCTCTTCTGCAGATCTAGATATCCACACACAGACCGACTCCAAGACCCAGGTATCTGGAGGAAATAAAAGATGCTTAATGATCTCAAATCCAAGTTACATACTCCAAAATCATTTACCAGAGAATTCTGGCCTTTGAGGATCACTGGGTGCTTGCTCAGCTATGGGTAAAGCTCATGTGGTATGCCAGTTTCTCACATCCACTGGTTAAGACCCTGGTAAGGAAGAGAGCTGAGTCTTGGTCCCCTCCCAACTTCCAGCGATACTGTGCGTCAGTGTTATAGAGCTTGCAAACTCCTAACTCTTCATCTAATGCAATCAAGCCTCTTCAGACAGCCTCTCTATCCCAGTTTTCAACACACGTCTCTGTGTGTGAGTATCTATGCATATATTTTAAAGTAATCCTGTTTTAACTAGCATAGCTGTTACTTTTATATGTTATTATAAAACAGTGCCTCAGCTGTCAGCATGCTGTTCTCCCTCCATATGTTCCCCAGTGCCTTCCTGACACTGCCTTTCCCAGGACCCAGAGAAGGCAGAGGCAATCTTTGGGACACAGTGTGATTCTGAATAGCTTGTCTTCTCATTCATTACTTTATAAACCGTCCAGTGCTGAGTCAGGAAGATGCTTCTATGTCTTTTTGCTTTGGGGTGTGAAACTAACTCCTAACCCCAAGTTTTATAACCCAAGGCTGAAATCTCAGTCACTGCCATTTGATAGTAGCAGAAGGAAATTTTGAATTTTCCAAGTGGGAAAATCATCATGTTCTGTTGAGATTGTATAAACCCTTGCATTTGTACAGTGCCTTATGGTTCATATTTACTATTTTCATTAAGGCTCACAACTACTAAATGCTTTCTCAATATTTATTATTTCTTCACCAATTACAATGGTGAAGATCAGCCATTTAGCAGACATTATTTGAGAACTTACCATGTGCTGGACAGCAGGAATTGAAGGATCAGACTGACATTATTATATCATTATTTATTTATTCCTTGTTTATTTACTTATTATTTAGTTCCACTGTATAGATCAGGAAATAGGCTGAGTGAAATTAAGTGAATTTCCATATAATAAACAGAGAATGAAATTCTCAAATCTCAAATCTAGGTTTTCATTTCAGCTTTAATGTGGTTCTTTTATAAACCATTCTAACTTATCCCTCAGGTGGCTTCCTGTGATCTACTCAACATTTCTCTTGTGAAAGATCTTTTTTTCTCTTATTTAGCTCCAAGGCTAACAGAATAAACAATTATGTACTGAGTATCTGATAGTCTCCATATATTTTATTAATCATGAATGCTTTATTAGTGTCAGAAAGAATGTCTTGAAAAAAATATAGATTCAGAGAATTCACAGTAAAGAGTTACAAAAACAGGAAGGTAGCCCTGAATTAGAGTACAGGAGTGTTAGAACTATTTTTTTGTACTTTTCACACTGATGGGTAGATTGTTATATATATTTTATGGATTGGTGATTATTATTATACTGGTTGAGCACATTGAAAATTGGGCTTTATTTTAATAAATACAGTGTCTATCATAACATAGACCTTTAATTTATATACATGTCATGTCGAAGCTAGGAAATTATT
>CAUYPK010048562.1:0-42574 GCA_963574355.1 Loris lydekkerianus | reverse complement strand
TGACATATGTTAACAACATATTGTCAGAGGTCTATAGATATTCTGCCCTGAAGAAAGGACACAGTCATTACTTCATACTGGGTAAACTGAGTGAATGCTTGAGAATATTCTATTAACTTTGTTCCCCTGAGGCTACTTCCGGCTTTGTGCCCTGCTCTTTGTGCCCTGCTCAGAAACTAGTCATTGTCTTGAAACTAGACATTGTCTTGAAAATAGGAGAGATTTACTGAAAGGTGATGGTATTGATATGTAAAAATAAAGTAAGAAAATGAGGAAGCTAATCGTTAAAAGGATTAAGTGTGTACCTGACTGAAAAAGTATAAAACCTGAACTTAAAATAAAAACTTTGCTATACACCTTATCAGAGTGTATGGCCTGTTTCTTGAATTAATAATTACAGGAGCGAGTTTTACACCTACAGCAAAGCTTCTGCTCGTTCGCGTCTCCGGTCACGCAACAGGTAACATGTAGATATGGAATATTAACTTCATAAAATTTATAATTTTTCATCTACTAAAATTTTCTTTTTACTGAAAGTGACCAAATAGCAACTAAAACTGGCTTGAATAAAACAGACACCTGGACAAGTGACATAAACACAGTAGTTCTTTCATGAAGATGGTGGTTGAAAAAGCTGTGAAGAGGTTATAAAGGAGCTATAAGAAGGAGGCCTAGCATCTTGTCACTTTTATTTTACTGGGATAAATTTCACCTTTTGCAGTGGACAATCCAGTAGGTTTTAGTGTATTTGCAACAATGTAAAACCATCAATACTATTCATTTCCAGAATATTTTTTTCATTACTCCAAAAATAAACTGTGTGTGCTCATTAGCAATCATTTCCTATTTACTCTTCTCCAGAGCACTGGCAACGACTAACCTAATTTCTATTTCTATAGATTTGCTATTTAAAAGTCATTTAAAAAGTTTTCTATAAATGGAATCATACCAAAAAAAAAAAAAAAAATACATAACTCTGTCTGCCTATTTCAATTAACATAATATTTTCAAGGTTCACCCACATTGTAGCATGTGTTATTATTTTATCACTTTTTTATAGATAAGTAGTATTCCATTGTTTAGCTATAATACTTTGTGCTCATCCATTTATCAGTTAAGAAGATTCACGTTGTTTTCATTGTTTGAGCTATTATGAACAATGCTGCTATGAACTTCTGTATATAATTTTATGCGTGGATATGTGTTTTTGATGTTTCTAGGCATGTAGTATAGATGCAGGAATGGTATTGCTGGGTGATAGGGGAACTCTAAGGTTTTGACCAACTGCCAAGCAGTTTTCCAAAGAAGCTTGATTATTTTACATCTCCACCAGCAATTCATGAAGGTTTCAATTTCTTCACATCTCACATAATACTTAGTATTGTCCATCTTTTTTATTACATCCATTCTAATATGTGTGAAGTGTTATTTCATTATGATTTTGATCTTATATTTCCCTGATGTTAAGCATCTATTCATGTGCTCATTGACTATCTGTACATCCTTCTTGGAGAAATATGTATTCAAGTCTTTTGCCCATTTTAAATTTAATTTTTTGAGTTATAAGAGATAAACAGTATACTAAACCTTATCAAATATATGACTTGAAAATGTTTTCTACCACTCTGTGGACTGTTCTTTCACTTTCTTCATGGTGTCCTATGTAGCACAAAAGATTTTTATTTTTGTATTTATTTTATTTTTTCTATTTGTTCTTTGATTTTTCAGCTTTGGTTGTCACATTTATTAAAAGCTATTTTTTAATCCAAAGCTATAAACATTTATATCTATGTTTTCTTCTAAGAGATTTATAGTTTTGACTCACATTCATGGTTTTGATCTACTTCAAGTTAATTATTATATGTAGTATGAAGTAGGGGTTCAACTTCATTCTTTTGTGTGCAGATATCCAGTTATTCCAGACTAAGTTGTTGAAAAGACCTATTGCAATTTTTTTGTTCAAATTTGTTTTGTGTTAAAATCACTTGGAGAACCGGGTGAAAATAATCAGGCTCAGGCCCGGTCTTGCTACAATGAGCCTGAGTACCCAAGGTCTGTATTAGTACTCTAAGTAATTCCAATGTATTAGAATTATAAAAAAAGGTTTAAGAACCTCTGCTCCAGAGTAACCAGAAATTTAAAACAAGAGAGAGTGAGAGAAAAGGCAAAAAGAATAAAAAAAAAAAAAAAAAGCTAAGACATAAGCACCACAGACAAAAAAAAAGTAATCCAACAAATGAAAATCAATTACCCCTCTCGTTGGTACTAAAATGCAAAACATAAATGTTTGGTAATATGGCAAAAAGGGGAAGCAGATAAACAAAATGTCAAGGAAGAAATGCTTTAAAGAAAAATATTGTTAAAATTTTAACAGTTCAAATTGTCCCATCAACTCTATAGATTTTCACCAGCTTTCTTTCCTCCTTAGCACACACACACACACATGTATCCGCCCTCAAGTATGTGTGTCACTGTCTATATCTGCCCTACTCTCCTGCCAAATGGTTCTACATTCTCTCAGTCCACCTTTAAAAAAGTTAATAAGCCAGATTGTCAATAGCAAATTAAAGTATTTTGAATATAACAAGAACACATCTTAAATTTGAAAATGCTGTGTTTCCATGTGTTTTCCTGTGAATAACCTAAGTACAAAGAAGACTGACAAAGGTCCAATACTAGATCACAGATAACAGGGGCCCAGAGACTACCACTGGATACATGGATCTTATCTCCAAGGTCAAATGTGTTCCCTTACTTCTAATTTAATAAAAATGGGACACCCTCCTAGAATGTTTATATTCAATCATCCCCATGACACATGGAATGGATGACAAAGAATCAGTACTGCAAGGCCAAAGCAACCTCTTAGTTTCACCACTCGAATAAGAGCCCAAGGATAGAGAAGAGGCAATAGACAGTGTTTCCAGTCCAGAATCTCTGACTGGATGATCTCTCTTACCTGCAGCAGCTCCATTGTTGACCACTGACCTCGACACTCCAGTTCTGAGATGAGCTCTTTCACCAGTTGGCTCTGCTGAACTAGCTCATCCTCAGCCTCTGACAGGTTGTCCAGTGTCGTCCTCTCGTCTTCTTTCAGTCTTTGTAGCTCTCTCTGTTCCTCAAGGTTGAGTGTGCTTCTAAGCTGATTAAATTCTGCTTGAATCCTTTGTCTCTCAGTCTGTACCTGATACTGCAAGGATGAACAAGGGACAGAGGTAAGGAGTCTGCCAGGATAAGGCCTGTAAAAGAAATTGGGAACAGCTAGGAAAAGAACCATTTTCTATGGATTTCAAACCAGGAGGGTAGTAGTAGCAGGAGAGTAATCGGGGGGAAGGTAGTTGAGTTTTTCCTATTATTTTCCCTTCAGCACCCAAGAAAACAATGACCTCAGTGTGTCTTGTCTAGGCCAACTCTGAGACAAAATGAGTCTTAGTCTATAGACAGCTGTCCTGGTCACTCGTGACTTTCTGCATTACCACGCTCTCAATTTGAACCCTGACAAAACCCCTGATGCTTTATAGCGTCTTCTCCCAGAAGTATCAGAGCCTCCTTGGAAAAGAGAAATGAAACATAGTATTCTTCAGCCTTCCCCCACCACTGAGTCCACCCTTGTACTCTATTCCAAATATCTGTGTGTACTTGTAACATGCCCACTTTCCAGCCCTCGGCCCCAACAATGATAGTCCAAAAATGAAAACTAATGAAATGGTTTAAAGACTCTCATTCAATATCAGAAAACAAAGAGGAGGCCTCCTTGGATTAGGTCAGAAATCCTCAAAAGGAGTTCTCTCCTGCCTTCCAGGAAGTTCTTTCTTTATGGATGTCAGCTTCCAACTTCTCAGCTTCCTGCTGTTCCCTCTTTAGCCTCTTGATGACATCCTGGATCCTCTCCTGAGAGAAAAGAATCATACCAGAGTCATGTTATAAGCATTCTCAGCACCTGCATAGGGGACAGACAGGTAAGAAATTAAGTTGATCCCAGAAAATATCATTTTACAGAAACCATGAAGCTGGTTATTAGAATCTATGATATGGGAAAAATCTGAGGAGATGAATGTATTCTTTATTCCTGGGTGATAGAGGCACTTCCCCTCATTGAGAGTAAACTGATTCTCTTTTTCCTTAAAGTACATACCCATCCTGCAGAAAGGAAAGTCCTTTCCTTTTATCATTGCTCTTCCTTCACTCAATTACAGTGTCCCAAGCAATCATCCCCCTGAGTGGAATAATAACAGCCAACTCTGGGAAAGAATTCACCAGTCATACAATGAACAAGGGTGAAAACCCCAAGAAACCTCTTACTGTTGGCTGACAGACTGCTAGTACCCTAGGCTCATTCTTATGTAAATGAAAGGAATGATCAGAAATGTATTCTAGGCATTGGAAGTTTAGTCTAAGGTAAAAAATGTATGAGGATGAGAGCATAGGACGAATGGCAAGCGTGCTGAGAGGAGTAAAGAAGTACAGAAAGGTGAGATTTCTCAGCACATGCCTTTTGCTGCCTGTCTCTTTTCATCCAGGACCCTACCTGACATTCCTTGCCTAGCTCCTCCACCAGGAATGTGTGGTGACCACGGTGCTCCCGAGAACGCTCACAAAGCCAGCAAATGACCTTCCCATCCTCCTTACAGAAGAGCAGGAGTTTCTCTCCATGGTGATCACAGAGATCTCCTTTCTTCCTATAGTCTGGGCTCAACTTGACTTTCCTGAGTCTCTCCACTATGTTGGCCAGATGCTGATTAGTCCTTAGATTCTCAAGTGAGTATCTGATACCACACACAGGACAGGTGCTTGCCCCTCCTGGGCCAATAGCTGCCTCCTCGTCATTCACGGTGATGCAGGCTTGGCATAAGCTGTGGCCACACCCGAGGCTCAAGGGTTCTGTCAATAGTTTCAGGCAGATGGGACAAGTCAACTCCTTTTCCATATTCAGCACGATTTTTGAAGCCATTGATTGCATTGCTCCCTGGCTTCTTCCTGTCCTAACTTCTGAGGTTCTTCTTGATTAAAGACTCCTAGATGACTAGACAGATAGAAAATGGGAAGTGTGAAAATAGTACAAATAAAAGGGATTCTAACTTGCGCACATCACAGCTGGGTCAAAATTACAAAACTGGATGACAAAAAAGGAGAAGAGTGAAAAACCAGAAATGCAGTTCAGTAGCCTGGGTAAACCACTATTGCTTTAAGGCTGTTGCACTTCCCCCTTCTCAGCCTGGAATGATCCTCCTATTGATATTTGCATGACCTTCTCTTTTACTTCCTTCAACTCCCTCCTCACACGTCCCCTCATCAGAAAGGCCTGCTCTAACTTATCTACAGTACAAACAAAATCATTACTCAGTGTACATTTTCCATCTTTCTCTTATTATCACTGTATAAAACATGCCATCTATGTTTAAAAATATCTACTTTCCTCTCCTAATATAATCCATGAATACATTATGCATTTTTGTTTTTTCACTGTTGTATCCTGAGTGTCTAGAATACATAGAAACACAATGTTTGAGGACTATATAAAGAACCTCCACATCTTTCTGTAGATGTACCTTTCCTATCAGTATTTCACTTTTCCTTTCCATGATTCAGAATTCTCTAATAGCTGAGCTTTGGAACCACAGATATGGTTTCCAGTGAAGAAGTGTTACCTTGTAACACATCTACCCCACAGAGTCTTTCCATGTCCTCACACGCTTCCCAGAGATACCCACAGAAACAGCAATGACCATAACATAGAGATAATTTTATTACCAACAATTGTATAACAATTTTTAAATTTACTTTGTCCTATTCGTTCATGCTCCAAAAATCCTTGAGGAATAAGAATACTTCCTTTCTTTATGGATAAATAGAATTAAGTGACTTGCAAAGATCATCTAACTCAAGAGGCAGAATTAGAGTGAACATAACTCTCTTGGGTCCTCTTTCTGAGTTCTGCATTCTACCTCACATATTTAAACAAAGGCAAAGAGGTGAAGCTCAAGGGAAGCAGACTGGTATCCAGTGCACTGAAAGTATAAAAATAGAGGAATCCAGGCAAGCTGGGAAGTTTGGGGTGTGTATGTATTGGAGTGGGGGGCATTTTGTGTTCATAGACAGTAAGATTGTATCTCGACCTAGAAATACGTCAAAGATGCTGACAGAAGGCTACAGGTGTGTGTTTGTGGGGAACAGCAGTTGGTGCACATAAAACATAGATTGAGGTGCTTTTAAAATAGCCGGTCTTCCTAAAAACTGTTTATAGTTCTAAAGCCTTTATCAGGACTTTCCAGAATCTTTATCCTAATTCAACTTTTTAAAAGTGTTACTCCATAGTATTTGCCTCCTTATGTACTCTATCAATTATTTATTGTTTGTTTGTGGTAGTATCCTAATTAGAATGTGGCTCTTATGTGTATTTTGTATTTATTGAATATCAACTTGATGCTCGTTGAACTTTTCCACACCAGAAGCCTGCTTTAGTTCCTATGAATTAAAGTATACATAAATAAACAAATAAATCAATCTGATCCTATTTAGGCCTTGTGCTATTAGACCCTGGGGTGACAATCAGCATGTGGGCAGACATGGACCCTATCCAGGCAGCAGGTAGAGACACTGAGGAAGGCAGGACCAGTGAACTCTGAAGAGTAAATGCAGAGGACAGGCCAGCAAGTTTTAGGACACGTGTGGCACATCAACCAAAGCGTAAATGACTCACGAGTATAAGATGGGAATACTCAGTGTCAAACTTCTTATCAAGACCAATGTATCAGGTAGATTGTGAGGGGCTTCTGGCTTTCCTGCAGGGGAGGTGGGGAGGTCAAGCACTCCACTTAAGACAACCACCACAGCAAGAGAGGGGAGGAGTGCACTGCCAAACAGAATTCAGTGGACTAACCCTAAAAGGTGCTAGGGAGTTTTGTGGCCAGAAGGACAAGCAGCACAGGCCCAGTAGGGTCTAGAAGATGATCAAAAGTAATTTGATCCCTCCCCACCATCCCCATTGGTTTTCAGAGAGATTCTTGGAGATCTGCACACATAGAAAACTCAGATTATATCACCAATCCCTGTCCATCAAGGCGACCCCTGAGTCATATCTGCCTGGGAGCATCAAACCCAGGTGACATAAAATGAAATTTCAGTTAATAGCCAGAGCATCCTGTAATAACATGGGCCCATTTGCAGTATGTGGCAAACCTATTTTGCTTTTGCATGATAAACTTGGTCTCTTGCTTGCTTTACTGTGTGTCTTGTCATTCTTCAACAAAAGCACAGCAACAATTGAAAGGAGACTGCCAACCCAACACAATGTATCTTTGGGCTTCTTCTAAGCAATAACAAACTCCTGATAGTAAGTTCCCAGTGAAGAAAAAAGGACAGTAAGAAGCTGATGTGGCAGTCAGTGGAAAGGTGTGATTCAGAGGAGGAATGATGGAGATTCAAGTGCTAACACAGGTGGGTTCGCTGGTGCCATGTGGGCTACTGAAGTAAGAGTAAGCAGGTGCATTCAGGGATGAGCAGAAGGACCTCCAGAAGGACACAGGATAAAAAAAGGATACAGAGCCTGACAGCAGTCAGATCATCCAGCCTGCTGTCCTCAGGTGGGCTAAGGGCTGGAGCTATGTCAGGATAGCCATAGACAGCTATCCTCAGTGGTTGCCATGATGGGCCTGAAAGATCCAGCTGTAGAATTTTCCTGGCCATGTCCCAAGGCAGAGATTCCCAGCTAGCTGATGCCCCATACTAGAAGCTCGGGTTTGCACACACTTGGAAAGCAGGGACGTTTTCTCGCCACCTTCTGCAGAGGTAGATGGGGAAAGAAAAGAAGAGATCTTCTGTTCATCTGTGAGAGAGAGAAAAGGAGAGGATTCCTATTTCCCCTACCAGGGTAGGAAATCAAAACCCTGGAATAGGAAGGGGATGGGGATGGACTCTACCTGGAGACCTAACAGGCTCTGCCTCCGCAACAACACTCCTGTCACGGCCACCCCGCCCCCGTCTGCACCCCGAGCGGGAAGTCTGCGTGCTGGCTTCTCCTCCCCTCCCAGCAGTGCAGCCTCAGAGCCGGAAATAAACACGGCAGACTTCACTTAGAACTTTCCTCCAGGAGTCCACCATGCTCCTTCCCTCAACCCCCAGCCACAAGCCTCCTCACGTACCTGCAGCCCCCAGCTGAGGAAGGTCAACTTCTGAGAAGTGGTGATTCAATGCTAGGGGCAGGAGGTGTCAGGGGTCACTCTTCAAAGGGCTCCTGGGTGGAAAGTACTTCCTCTCTTCTGAGGAGGAGTGGCTGAGAAATGAAAGTGAAAGTCTTGGGCAGGGTGAGAGGAGGTGGAGCTTCTAGGCTAAAAGGGCAAAAGGGCCGCCTTCCTAAGACCTCTGGAAGGAAGGTGGTGCTTTCACCTAATGGTTCTTGAGGGGAGATGGTAGGATTAGCACTGCAGGGGACCCTGGGCAGTGCCTAAACAAGGTAGTTATACCTGGAGAGATTCTACTGGTGTCCAAGAGGGGGTCAGAGATATTGCTAGTCATTGTAGAATGCATACAACAGCTCCCACAACAAAGAATTATCCAGTCTAAAATGTCAGTAGTGGTGAGTTTGAGAAAACCAATTTTAACCTTCTGTCTCCCAGCTCAGCTAGGCTCCCAGCACCTACTCTCCGAATTCTTTCATGGGTTTGTAGGTACCACAAATCAGTCTACTAATTTGAATTGTCCTTTCACTTCAATATTCCTTTTCCCCCTTACCTCCAACACTACATCATGTCCTTGAGAAAGGGGGGTAGATGAGGGGTAGATGGTGCCAAGAAGGGTCGACTACAAAAGATCTGGGGGACCTTTTGGAGTATTGTAAATGTTCTAAATTTTGGTGGTGTGATGGTTACACAGGTGCACATTTTTAAAACTTATCACACTGTGTACTCTAAAAGGGTGCATACTATTGCATGTAGCAGGTATCTTAATGGATGATAGAGAAAATTAAAGTTTCCAAGTGATTCCTATGTGATTCTAAAGCTGGAACCACTGGCCTCAAATGGTAAATTGTACCTTTGGGGCCCTGGGCAGAAAGGGTTACTCTGAAAACGAGGTAACCTTGAAACCACTTCTAATGTGAAGGAACCTCAAGAATGTCCCTATCAGAAGTCACCTCTCTTCTTGATCACATTGTGCCTCTATGGACTCTGTTTTCAAGAAAATAAGCTGTGTAGACATTCCCAATGCTGTTCTCAAGACAATCCTACTCCCCCATCTCCTGCAGAGCTCATCAAATAAAAAGTGCTACCTTGGGAAACTGCTTGGCAAGCTACTATTGCCCTTCTGCCCTCCTCAGGCATCTCATCCATACTTCCTAATCAAGGATAAGTTCCAGGCAGAAGAACATTCTAAACTTGTTAAAAGTATAACAAATTTCCCACAAAAATATCCATACCCAATATATATGTATTTTCCAATATATTTTTAATATGCTTTGACCACTTGCATGGGAGTCATTTATTGCTTTTCCATTTGAATTTCTTCTACTTCAATATGAGTAGCTTATATGATTTGGTTAGTAAAGTATCAGATGGATTGTTTAATCATGAGCTGTGTGTATAATCAGTTCTGTCTTCATGGCATCCAATTTTTCATCACTAACTTTGTTCATTTGGGTTTTTCAAGAATTCATTTCTCTAGGAATTCAGTGGGCACGCAGCTAAATAGTATCTTTAAAATCTTATTTTCTTAACAGCTATCTACCAACATATAATTTGTTAAAAGTAGGAAAAAATTACCACTTTTGGAAGCTGCCTTAGGGTACCAGGAGTTCCTCTCAACTGAGCTGTGCTTCTGGGTGGCAGAAATGGCCTGGATAGAAAAATTAGCAAGTTTGATGCATTCAAGAATCTACAGCTATTTCCAGAGGACTGTAATTAGAGCTCTCAATATACAGAAAAGAGGTTGACAGAGATGGTGAGGGTCAAATCCTCAAGTCTTACATTTGTACAAGCAGAGAGAGAGAGAAGCTGGTACATTATCTATAGACACCAGTGCAGGAGTATAGCATCGGCTTTCTGAGGAACCCCTGACTTTACTAGCATCATTTCCCCTTGGTCCCCAAGCCTTCCCAGAGCAGGGCCGAGCAGAGCTCTCTTCTCTGCCAGCCTCTGCTTGTAGGGCTGCTTTGGGAGCTTGGGCCACCACAATGTTAGTAGCCAACACATGTGAGAAATCATTGTGTACATCTTCTAATTTGTGTTATCTTATGATACTCTTCTGTCTTTTGGTAAATATTAGAAGTTTTTATTTTTCACATAATTATTTTAGAGAATCTAAAAGCTTATTAGCATGGAACTGTGTACTATTTAACAAATATTTTATTATTTTGAGATAGTCTCACTTTGTCACCCTCAGTAGAGGGCTGTGGCGTTACAGCTCACAGCAACCTCCAACTCTTGGGCTTAGGCGATTCTCTTGCCTCAGCCTCCCGAGTAGCTGGGAGTATAGGCGCCCGCCACAACGCTGTGCTATTTTTTGTTGAAGTTGTCACTGCTGTTTTAGCTGGCCGGGGCTGGGTTTAAACTCACTGCCCTTGGTATATGGGGCTGGTGCCTTATCCACTGAGCCACTGCCGCTGCCCTAAGATATATATATACATATATATATATATATATATTTTTTTTTTTGTAGAGACAGAGTCTCACTTTACCACCTTTGGTAGAGTGCAGTGATGTCACAGGACTCACAGCAACCTCTAACTCTTGGGCTTCCACGATTCTCCTGCCTCAGCCTCCTAACTAATCTTTTAAATATCTATACTGAATCACTTTTCATTCACAATTTAATTAGTTGGTTGTGCTACATTTGTCTTGCTTAGACATGTGTACTATGTTCCCTTAATCCATTTACTTAAATTTATTTTAATATGTTTTAGCTGAGTACCCTGGCTGACACCTATAATCCTAGCACTTTGGAGGCCAAGATGCAAAGATTGCTTGAGGTTAGGAGTTTAAAACCAGCCTGAGCAAGAGCAAAATCCCCATCTCTACAAAAAAATAGAGGAATTAGCCTGGCATGGTGGCAGGCATTTGTAGTCCTAGCTACTTGGGAGGGTGAGGAATAAGGATCACTTGGGCTCAGGAATATGAGGTTAAAGTGAACTATGATGATGCTACTGTACTCTGGCCAGGGCAATGGAGCAAGACAGTCTCATAAACATCAAACAAGCCCTGATAAAACAAATATATTTTATTTACTACTATATTTTTTTCTTTTTTGTTTTAATTTACTACATATTCTTTTATTTTTCAAAAAGCAAGTCCCTGGGATGAGGGGACATAGCAATTTGGAGACAGAAAGGATTGGGAATGATTTCCCCAAATTTGCATTCCCCCAGTTACCTGTAACTGTGACAGAAGCTCCTGGTACATGCCTATCTCAGGAGGGTCACTGTGGAGGGGGAATGTCTAAGGGTGCTGGTATTAAAAACAACAACAACAAAAATATATCTGGTGTTGGAGACAGGATCAAAACATCACCCAGTATCGTATTAGGAAAGTAGAAGATTCCTGGAATTTCACACAAATGAGAGAAGTCCCTGTGTCTATTCCAGTAAGGATTTCAGATTCCCAGGGTTGAGAAACTTCTGGTGATCATCTGGTGAGGGTCCCAGATACCGCTGCTTCCACATTGCCCAGGGACCATCCTGCAGGCTGAGGGATCGTCATGCCCAGAGATTCTAATGAACTCACACTAACTTTCCATTGTAGATGTCATCACACCCCTAATTATGTTACCATCTGAAGAGGGTCTGGCCACTTGTCACTGTCAGCTAAGTGCAGAGATGGGGGTTAGGTCCAACAAACTTTATTATCAGAAGGCCAGCAATTGTGGAGAATAGTGGGAGCAGTCTCTCAAAGACTGCTCTGCCTCTATTAACAATTCTAATAATTTTTATAATGGAGTACAAGGAAACAAATCTAGAAAATTTTACCTTAATCTAAAAGAATCATCAAACTAAACACCATAAAAGTAGCCTTTACTTGAACAACGTAATAATACTTAAACAGCACAAAAGTAACCTTCACGCCAATGATGTAACAATAAAAGTAAACATTAGTAAAATATCTAAAAGAATCACTGAGGAAAACCACATAAAAGTAACTGAAAAGGGACACTAAGAGAGAGGTTTCAAGGGGTGCGTGTGTGCAGGAAAACCTGGCCTACTAGACCAGGAAGTGTGAAGGGCCCAGAAAAGAATGAGTATGAAGTAACCCAGGTAACCAATGACCAATAGGAAAGTGCAATACTGCCTGGAGGCTCGCGGAGGTCAGTTAAAGACTTGCAGCCAATTTCAAATAGGAAGAATATTTATACCCTTGCATGGTCTTTTCTGCTTCTGAGAGGGGTCCACCCACCTCTAACTCTCTTCCAAAGTGCTTTATACTTTCTCTTTGTTCTTAAATAAAACCTCTCTTTGTAACTGAAGGGATGAAGCGAAACCTGCCCTTTTCCCTTGGTTGGTTCGCTGAAATATCAACTCAACAATTATGAAAAATTAATAAAATACTATGTGCATGGCAGGAACCACAAGAATGATTACCGGAAGTCTCAGTGATGCCTTTTGGAAGGGAGGGGGGAGAATGTGGAAGTATAGGTCCAGCAAGTGGTTGCTGGTGGGGTGGGGATGTGAATAGATGGGCGGAAACAGATTGATTTGTAGATTAACCTGACAGGTCTTGTTAACCTGAGACAGGTCTTGTGCTTCAAATGACCTTGGGGCAAGGTCTATTAGCATGTAATAAGGAAGTGGGCAGCCCCTTTTGATTCTCAATCAAGTTACTCAGGTTTTATATAGATAGAGGAAAGACCTCCTTCATTGCTTCTTGATCATGAATGGCCTTAAATTCCAAATATTCTTTATACCAAGCAGTCAATATTTGGGGGCAAAATTTCCTTAGCTCCTTCATTGCCCTGAAACTTGTGTAACTCATGTTTGCTTTCTACCCACAATGCCTATGTCACTTCAGTTTTATTTTTAGTTTCCAGTCACTTTTGCTTTTGATTACAAGCATGCCTCGGTTGAACTTTCTAGCTCAGCCAAGTAATCTAACCAAGTCGCTTGGGTTTGGGGAAATGGGAGCTCCCCCCCCCCAAACAAAACTTTACTATAATAATATAACAATACTTAAACAAAATACAAATAAACTTCACTCCACCAATCTAACAGTAAAAGTAACTTTTACTCTAACAATACTTATTGTCTGTTACTACTTTCCCCTAAGTCTTTTGTGGTAAACATCCTCAAAATAATGGTGAAACCTTAACTAGATAATCATGGGAGGTATGTGGCGAAAGAATATGGGCTGAGCAGAGTAGGTCAGCTGCACTGCTTCAGCTTAGCTTCTCAGACTCCCCCTTGCAGACCACTTTTCTGGCTTCAATTATGATCCAACAACCTAGAAATATAAAAGGGCATGATTACTGCTTACTCCTTCAGAGATGATGGGAAAGGGAAACCCTGGAACTGACTCTTGCGTGTTAAGAACCCACACTTAGTATCCACTGGTCTTTTTATTTTGAATACAGATCCCTCCATTCTCTGAGCTTTTACTATTAATAAAAACAGAAATATTGGAAGCAATGTACATGTCTTGTCAGCAGAGGGTGCCATTTCTGAGGCCAGGAGGCTCTGTTGAAAAGGTGATGATGACACCAAGTGTGAAGATTTTCTGTTTGCTATTCCTAATTTTCTCTCTGCAAACAGTATCTCATTTTTAGACTATGGGGTTGAAAATTTTTCCTGCAGTTTCCTATCAGTAATACAACAGTGTGCAGGATGCTCCTAGTGAGTTAAAGCCTCAGGCATGGTAGCAGGGGTCAAAGGGAAATGGAGTACCCCTAGTTTCCATGGAAAGTACTAGAGGTAGTGGTGTGTGTTTACATGTAGGGGGACTAGATGTATCTGAATTGGAATCCCTTTGCCCTTCATAGGTCTCTAGGAAATGGAGGGAAAAAAAATTCTGTTAAAACAGACCAGAGCAGAAACTTCTTTGCCAGTTCAAAAGTAGGTAGAAGATAGTTGACAGTTAAAAGGTCAATCAGCATGACCCAGTGCATGTGGCTGGTGCCCTAACCACTAGGCTATGGTCGCCAAGAGAGCTTTCTGAAGTTTTAATTATTATACCAGTGAATATATAACCCAATTTTCATATTTGTTAGTTATTACTTACAGAATGAGGATTCCACCATGCCAACACTACAGCGGTAGCATTTGTCCTGCTGTTTCACTGGAGGAGCACAGCAGGCTTTACTTCATTCCTGAGGACTATCATCACCTCTCACCTCACTGAAAAGGATGAGACTAGGTAGGACAAAGATGATACTGACCAACGCCACTGCTGAGGGATATCAGCATAAGTCACTATCACTATAAGTCATAATTTGAGCCATCAACCTGACAAATGGAGACAGGGCAGTAGACAGAGGAGAGGCTTCCAAAAACAGAAGTAGAAATATGTGTGAGAGACTTCCTGTTTCATTTCCAGCAGGTAAAAGGCTTTAAAGTCATTACTCCATTCTTACAAGAAAAAGCTGAAACAACTAAGTCACAGGACAAATTGCCACATTAAATATGAAGACAGATAGGTAGATACAGAGAATAAAAATACTTACCTGGAGAAGTTGCATGAGCCATGTACAATGATAGTAACACTTAAATGGAAATTTTGATAAACTACTGGAGGGTGAGTGTGCATTAGCTTAACACTGAGGAAGTCCTGGGGCCACAGCATTAGGGAGATACACATAATTTCTTGAAATTTACCTGCAAAACCTAAATCTGATTCTCGCAGTGAAAAACCAAGAAAAGATTCTATTTTTTTCTCTAGAAGAGGGAAGGTAAGAGAAACATTTTAAAATATGCTCAGAGCATCTACAGCAAAGGCCTGCTCTCCATTGGCAAATACTTTTTTAGAGCCTTACTTCAACACTGCCTTCCTAGTCTATAACTTAATATTTGCCACAATAATGCTAGTGGATTGAGGGTAGTAAGCTTTTGTACAGTCACTGAAACTGTTTTGGGGACATCAAAAAATTGATAATGGAAATCCCATGGAATTTCCTTTTATAGTCCAATTTCTTCCCCCCAGAGTTTATTTCATTTGTGTTTGATGTTATCAATAGCTAGACTCAAGAGTTAAAATGAAAGTGCATTTTTTCCATTATTTTATAACAGATAAGCAATACCCAATATATATAGTTCATCATAGTAGGCTAGTTTTCCCACTGTTTCTTTTACCTTGTATCTCCACCGACATTCCTGACTGTGGAGTTAAAATCTGCATATGGAATTATTTTGTTTTCTCACGTAAGCTTTCTAAAGTCTTTTTTCTTTTGGTGAGATAGAGTCTGGTGAGTTATGTTGCCCTTGGTAGAATTCCATGGCATCACAGCTCATAGCAAATTCAAACTCTTGGGCTCAAGTGATTCTCTTGCCTCAGCCTCCCTAATAGCTGGGACTACAGGTGCCCACAACAACACCTGGTTATTTTGTTGTTGTTTAGTAGGCCCAGGCCAGGTTTGAACCCACCAGCCCCAGTGCATGTGGTTGGTGCCCTAACCACTGAGCTATGGTCACCAAGGGAGCTTTCTGAAGTTCTTTTTTTTTGTTGTTGTTGTAGAGATAAGAGTCTCACTTTGTTGCCCTTGGTAGAGTGCCATGGCATCACAGCTCACAGCAACCTCCAGCTCTTGGGCTTAGGTGATTCTCTTGCCTCAGCCTCCCGAGTAGCTGGGACCACAGGTGCCCGCCATAATGCCTGGCTATTTTTTGTTGCAGTTTAGCCTGGGCCGGGTTTGAACCTGCCACCTTTAGTATATGGGGCCAGCACCTTACTCACTGAGCCACAAGCACCGCCCCTAAGTTTTATTATACCCGTCAACATATGACCCAATTTTCATATTTCTTGGTTATCACTTATGGGTAATATATTTACAGGAGCCTCTTCCTACATTTTGAATATTATAAATTCTTTTTGACTATTTTATATATAGTATTTTCATTTCAACATGCCAACTGAAGCACCAACTTGTTGGGAATGATGAACTATATCATATCACCCACCTAAATCAACTACACATTGCCTACAGAAACACTCTCTAAATATTAGTATAAAGATATGAAGAGGTTCAAAGTAAAAAAAACAAGATGTACCCTGACAGCAAAAATCAAAAGAAAGCTAGAATGGCCAAATTAATTATTTCAAAGTAGAGTTCGTAGAAAAGGATATTAACAGAGATAAAGAGGGTCATTCTCATTCCATTATGACAAAGGAATCAAATCATCAAAAAGATGCAATAATTATAAATATATATATGCTCCCTATAAGAAAGCTTCAAAATACAGAAAGTAAAACTTGATAGAATTCTAAGGAGAAACGGGAAAATCAACAAATATGGTAGGAAATTTCAAATCTCCCTCTCTCCTGTCACTTGATAGAACAAGAAGACAAAAAACAAGAATATGGATCTGAATAATATGGGTAACCAACATATTTATAGAACAGTGCACCCCAGAACAGAACGCACATTCCTTTAAAGCGCGTATAAAACACTTATTAATACAGACCATATTCTGTGCCATATATTAAGTCTTAATAAATTTAAAAGGATTCAAGTTGTGTAAAGCATATACCTGAATCATATAGAATTAAATTAGAAATCAGTAACAGAAAGATACATGGGCATTACCCTAGTATTTAGAAATAAAATAACACAACATTAAGTAATCTAGTGATCTAAGGAGAAATCAAAAGAATTAGAAAGTATCTCGAGATGAATAAAAATATATAAAAATTCATGAGATATAGTTAAAGCAGTACAAAGAATTTATAGCTCTAAGTGCTATATTAGAAAATAATTCAAACCAATGACCTTATCTTCCACCATAAATAAAAAATAATATAAGTAAATGAAATACAAAATAAGCATAAGAAAAAAAATGATGCCAAGAAGGCTATGTTAACCAGTGTGATGAAAATGTGTCAAACGGTCTATAAAACCAGTGTCTGGTGCCACATGATTGCATTAATGTACACAGCTATGATTTAATAAAAAAAAAAAAGAAAAGAAAAAAAATGATAAAGAATGGGCCAGGCCTATAATCCTAGCTCTCTGTGAAGGTGGGGTGAGAGGATTGCTTGAGGCCAGAGGTTAGAGGTCAGCCTGGGTAAGAGTAGGAACTCCTCTCTAAAAATATAGAGAAATTACCTGGGTGTGGTGGTGCCTGCCTATAGTCCCAGCTACCGGGGAAGCTGAAGCAGGACAATTGCTTGAGCTCAGGAGTTTGAGCTGTAGTGAGCTATGATAAGGGCACTGAACTCGGGCTCAGGTGACTGGGCAAGATACTGTACTAAAAGAAAAAAAAAAGAAAACCAGAAAGCTACAAGTTATTTCTCATGAACATAGATACAAATATAGTTAAAAATCCAACAATATATAGATAAGACAATTCATCACGACCAAATAGGGTTTATTCCAGGGATGCAAGTTTGGGTCAATATTTGAAACTCGTGTAATCCACCACATTATTGGACAGTAAAAGAAAAAGTATATAATTGTGTCAGCAGGTACACGGGATATAATCAAAAAATCGTATGAAAGTTTAAAAACTAATAATGGCTTTAGCAAGATTTTTATACACAAGACCATGTATTTTTACAAAATTGAAATAAATTACTGAAAATTTAAAAAATATGATTTACATGTATAATATTATCAAAATATAAAACAGGGATAAATATGACAAAAATGTACAAAATCCAGACACTGAAAACTATAAAATATCATGAGAAAAATAGAAAAAAAAACACTAATGGAAAAATACACATGGTTCATGGACCAGAAGATTCAGTACTGACAATTCTTATCTAAATTAATCTATACATTAAATGCAATCTCAATCAAAATTAGAACAGATGATAATTTAGAAATTGGTGACTGAGTCTAAATTACATATGAATGCAAAAAACCTAGAATGGGAAAACAACTGAAAAAAATGTTGAAATACTTATACTACCTGATTTCAAGACTTACATTATGAAGCCACAGTAATCAACACATGGCACTGATGCCAAGACAGAGAAGTAGAGGAATGGAACAGAATGAGTCTGAAAATAGATCAGAGCCAATTCAGTAGACAAGGAATAGCCTTTTAACAAATAAATGGTGATGGAACAATTGGATCCTTACACACACAGATAAAGGATTCTGATCTACACCTTGCGTTATTTCAAACAAAATTTCTCAAAGTAAATCATAGACTTAATGCAAATCCCCAAATTATACAATTCCTAAAAAAAAACAAAAAACTAAGATATATTCTTTGTGATCTTGGATTAGGAAATAATTTTTATTTTTATTTATTTATTTATTTATTTTTGAGACAGTCTTAAGCTGTCGCCTAAGTAGAGTGCTGTGACATCACGGCTCACAGCAACCTCCAAC
Organism: Loris lydekkerianus; assembly: GCA_963574355.1. NCBI lineage: Eukaryota > Metazoa > Chordata > Mammalia > Primates > Lorisidae > Loris > Loris lydekkerianus. The sequence goes on along the minus strand of CAUYPK010048562.1, from coordinate 24,109 downwards.
TCCTGGGCTCAAGCAATTCTCCTGCCTCTGCCTTCCAAGTAGCTAGGACTACAGGCGCCCACCACAACACCTGGCTATTTTTTGGTTGCAGCCGTCGTTGTTTGGCGGGCCCCAGCTGGATTTGAACCCACCAGCTCAGGTGTATGTGGCTGGCTCCTTAGCCACTTGAGCCACAGGCCCCGAGCCAGGAAATAATTTTTAGATAACAAGACACCAAAAGTCTGACACATAGAATAAAAAATTACCACATTAAATATCATCAAATTTAAAAACTTTTTGAAAGACAACATTAAGGAAATAAAAAGGCAAGCCACTTATCAGAAGATATTTGGAAATCTCATGCCCAATAAAGGACTTGTATCACAAATGTATAAGAACTTTATTTGGTACACTGTTCAGGTGATAGTTACACTAAACACTAAAACCCCTGACCTATGCATTATAAAAGGAATCCATGTTAAAAAAAAGACATGTACTCCCTTATTTTTTTAAAATTTAAGAAAATCACAATTACAAGAAAAAAAGTGAACTAGAGGTTTGGAGAGACATTTTACCAAAATTATGCTGATGGCAAAAGCACATGAAAAGATGTCCAATATCCTAAGGCATTAAGGAAATGCAAACTAAAGCCACAATGAAATATTCATCTATTAGAATGTCTAAAATTAAAGAGAAGCCAAGTCCTACCTAGTGTATACAGCAACTGAAGTCTATACACTGATGGGATAGAGGTACAATGAAACAATCACTTTGAAAAACAGATGGGCATTGTAAAAAATAAATCAACTATATATACACCAGCTGTTTCACTATTAGTTATCCTCAAATGATAGCATGTTCATTAAAATATTTGTTACAAGAAATGTTCATAACAGCTATACCATACATTTGTAATAGCCAAAAATGGAAATAACTTACATATACAAAACAGGACAATGGATAAATTATTGTATATTTATACAATGGAATACTATTTGGCAATAAAAAGGAATTAACTCTTGATACACGCAGCTCTCTCTGGTGAAAGAAAGGAACTGAACAATACTGTATGATTCTATTATATAAAGCTCTAGAAAATGCAAATTATAGTGGTTAAAAAGCAAAACTATTTTCTAGAGGATGGGATGAGGGAGGCAGAAAAGAGAGGGATTACAGAAGAGCAGAGGAGAACTTTTGAGAATGGTGGGTTTATTTTTATTGCCTTGATGGTGATGATGATTTCACAAATCGAAACTTACCAAGCATATACTTTAAATATGTAAAATTTATTGTATGTCAATTATATCACAATACTTTAAGTTCCCTTCATTCCATAATCTTTCTAGTTAGCATCCAATTTAAATATCAGATCTAGCATTAACTTGCTTAGAATTCTGGTGACAATGATACTGTTCTCTTTTTATAACCTTTAGGCTATGGGTTGAAATAAACAGCTCCAAGAAAAAACTGAGATTCTGAACCCTGTATTTTAAGAATGAAGAGTTGCTTAGCATTTCAGGTACTTGTTTGTGTTTCCTATTGTAACAAATCACTATGTTGCCACCAAAATCTGTAGGTTTTGTCCCTCAAAATCTGACTGTTCATGATTCCATATGGTTATATATTTAAAAAATTGTCCTTGCAGTTAGGTATAGCCATATGAGTATTATCAGCAACAACAACAAAAAACTGAGCAGAAATTACAAATCTCGTCTATGAACTAACGATTTAAAAAACAGGTTTCCTCTCCAAGGTTTTCATTAATTGATAATAATATCCTAGGGCATGGAAGAGCCATGAGATGGAATAAAGTCTAGTTTATGAATCCCACATAGAATAATGCCACTTAACTACTAGCTAAACTCATGACTTTTTTAACATGAACAAGAAATAGATTTTCTTAGTATCTGATCCATTCAATATTTTTGGATTTCTTTTTTATAGCAGTTTGGCCTACTCTATCACTCTAAAAATGTCAAGCCCAGAAGGCCTCTGGCCAGCCCCCACTTTAGGACATGGTAGCTGGCTCACGCCTGTAATCCTAGCACTCTGGGAGGCTGAGGCGGGTAGAGGCAAGAGAATCGCTTAAGCCTAGGAGTTTGAAGTTGCTGTGAGGTATGACACCATGGCCCAACAGTGACAAACTGAAGCTCTGTCTCAAAAAAAAGAAAAGAAAAAAAAGAAAGGAAAGGAAGAAAGAAAAAGTCAGGGCTGCAAATTAATTCTCATTATTTTTCCCAAGTCTCAGTTTGGGCTACTTTCCCAAGGTCTCACCTACAGAATTCCAGCAAATACTTTGGCTTTCATTATCTAAGGCCATTTACTAGACACTTTTTTAAATTTCTTTATTTTTTATTGTTAAATCATAGCTGTGTACATTAGTGCAATCAAGAGGTACAATGTGCTGGTTTCATATACAATCTGAAATCTTCTCATCAAACTGTTCAATGTAGCCTTCATGGCGTTTTCTTAGTTATTGTATTGTATGTATTTGTATTCTGCCTTTAGTAAGTTTCACCTGTGAACTTATTTGAGGTTTGCTCTACAGATATAGCAGAGCTGAGCTAACTGTTTTGCCTGGAACTTACAGCATGAAAAAGTAAGAGAGAAGGGGACAATGACTCAGGCAGATCTTTTTCTTCTCCCTGAACTTCTCTGAGCCCCCCAAGCACCACTCTGCGTGCTCCATCCTCTTTTATATCTTTCAATCAAAATGCAGATCAGAGTGAGAAGGCCATCTGGCCTGTGGGCTTCCCAAACTACTATCTCCCAAATAAAATGCTGCCCTAGAACAAACCAGTACTAGGTTTTTTACCATAACCTACATGTTCTCATTTCACCACAGGCACCACAGCTATGCCCTGAGAATTGTTATTTCCTTAAACCATAAAGGAGATTCAAGTACATAAGAGACTGAAGATTAAAGGCAGTGGCCAGAGTAGGCAGAATCAGTCTCTGGCCATGATTCCTTCCTATGGTATTCCACTTCTAGATACAGTGAGATTGTCTACCACTTCCTTCTATGAAAATGCCTCTGGGTGGCTGGTGGTGGGGGAGGCGGGAGTAGGTTTTTATAGACATGAACATACATGCCTTGAACCCCCTCTGTACCTGGGGTCCCCAGGCTTTCATACTAAGGCTCCCTTAGAAACAGAAATTTATTCTGGCTCTAGGTCCAGAACCATCCAATAGAAATATAATGTAGGCTACATATGTAACTTTAAGTATCCACATTAAAAAAGTAAAATGAAACAGTGGAAGTAATAAACTTAATTTAAGCCAATAGATTGATTCAAAATATTGTAGTTTTTCTGAACTACAATATTTTGTTTTTTTGATTGCAATATATGATGTAAAAGTTATAAGTGAGATATTTTGAAGTACTCTTTGCACTAAGTCTCCAAAATCTAGTATATTATTTTATACTTTCAGCACATTCCAGTTCTGGGCAGCCGGCTCTACTCTCACCCTTGATATTTGTTTCCACTCTCACATCCACCCCATTATTTCTTTTACAGTTGCTTTAAAAACCATATAGCATTTCCAAAGTCACAGCAGTTCATTCACCAGCTATTTATGCTTAAGCCTAAAGAAAAGGGGATGTGAAAAAGCTGAAAGAAACCATCCACTTCCTGTAATTGCTTTACATTAATCATCTTTTCTCTTTGCATTTTTTCCCATTCTGAGAAGAATATGTTTTTGAACTGATCACTTTCTCCCCTGCTTTTGTAATTTCAATTCGTTTGAAAGACATACTTCCTTTTTTATTTCTGATTGCTACTCTTAAATTTATAGATGAAAATTAAAGATTGTAGTGAATACTGAAATTACAATTTGAATTTAAAGCTCCTCAAATTATCATTATAATTTGTTTTTAGGGTTCAATCCTATATATACTTACACAAAAACACACCAATTCCTTTGCTCAGTATTGCATTTTATAAACACTGACAAAGACAGTACCCAAATGTAAAATTATGGGCTGATTTCTTTCATAAACATAAGTGAAAACAAAACCTAAACAATGTGTTAGCAAAAACAAATCCAGTATTACATATGACAAACAATGTTTTATTTCAGAAATTTGTGATAGATTTAACAACTGAAATAAAACAATCTACTTGATTTTTTATCACAATAAAATGACGCATGACTATCTCTTAGTTATAGGAGAAAAAAATACCGTTGAATTCAATTTTTCATTCCATACATAAACTCATAGCAATTTAGTAGACAATTTTCTTTGACCCCCTGCATCAACCAAAAAACCTCCAACCAACATCATGCTTAATGGCAAAATATATAAAGCTCCCATTACCCACCTCAAGATCTGCAATTAGTCAAGGATGTTCACTGTTACCACTGGGCACATCCTAGTAAATTTTCAACAGTGAGAATATAGAAAAACAGGAGATTAGAAGGAGAACCACGTGCAGAGAAGCCGCAAGGTAAAGGGTACCACTCAGGTGTGGTGGACACAGCAGACAGCAGAATGTTTAAGAGTTTGGGCGACGTAGAGTCATGGGAACTACACAGTTGCAAGGATTAAAATAAGGGCACAGGGTGGTAGGGAAGTAATATTTGGAGAAAGTGTAAATGGGGAAGCCGTGGTTGGTGACATTATAAAAGGAGACGGTGCCAGCCTCATAGTCTAAGAAAACCCCGACTCGGCGAGGGCGCACTGTCATGGAGAGAAGCAGGGCTGCGGTGGAGTCCTCATAGGCCTTGTACGCGTGTTTATGCTGAAGCCCAATCACCCAGTACCCACTCTGAGGTTGGTATCTTGAGTAAGCATTGGGATTTTTAGCATACTGGTTGAAAGAGGAGGTAGGTACCACGGAATGACTGCACACTCCCAGGATCCAGGCGGTCTTCTTGGCCACATCCACCTCCCAGTAATGCTTTCCTGAGGAGAAGTGCTGGACACCCAGGACGCTGCAGTCATAATGTTCTTCCAGATGAGAAGGCTCAGACAACTCAGCACCCACAAATCTCACCTGTCTCCGGTTTTTAGACAGGACAAGATTTAAATTAGCTGTGGGCGGGTTCAGAGTCACATCCACTGCAGGAAGAGGTACAACATTGGCAGATGAGAACAGGTATGTGGAATGCTCTGGTGGGGGACAGGGGAGGCTTCGTTGCCTCAGACCTGTGAACATGTGAGTACGTCTGGGCAGGAGCATGGGAAAGGGGATCACACGTGTCAGCTCAAAGAGGCTGAGGTTTCTACTTACCCCAGTAGCTCTGCACATCAGTCAGCTCTGCAATGATGAAGGGAGTCAAGAATGTTGAATAGGACCAATGGTCTCAGCTCTGATCTCCCTCTCCTTACCAGACTGAGGGAAACTGCAGGGAATTCTGTGAGGCTGTGAACTGTTTGTGTCATCCTTCCCTACACATAAACTGCATCTTCTCACGCTATGTCCCTTCTCTGGGACTTCCCCTTCGTCCAATATTCCCAAATACCGACCTTATCCTCTAGCCTGTTTATTTCTTCCCAAAACAGCAATTCCATAACTGAACCTCCTTACCTCTAAATACTCGCAGCATCTTCTTCAGATCTGGGGTTCGAAACATGCTTCTCAGCTTGGTGGGAAGAGCTTCTGGTTTCCTCAGTGTCCAGAACTCACTCCTGGAGAGTACAGATCTCATGAGTGCCCACATTGATGACTGTGGGTTCCTCCAACACTTCTGTCTCCCTCACCTCCCAGGCCCATCAGTGAACCTCAACACTCTTCCATGAAGGAAACTGGCATCAATTCTGCAAAGAGGTCTGGCCCTGGTGCCAGAAGACCTGGACTAGAAAGTAGCTTCTCACCATCTGCAGAACCTTTGGTAAGATTTAATCTCCTAAAGCCTCATTTTGTCTGTTTTTCTAGTATTGATTTTAGAGCAATACAAAATACAATACAATAATTTTTCTTTATGTCCTGGAGATAGTATGAAATTTGGTAAAATAATGACTAGAAAACCCTTTGTTATCTCTAAAAATGATACAAACTATTTAAAATGTCAGCAGGCATCAAAAGGGCTGGAGGTGTCTGGATTGCCAGGCAGAATACCAGGAACCTGCCCCTGGGCCTTGGAAAGTGTCAAGGGAAGGGCTTCCTTCAAAAGGGTCTGTGAACCTAGGCCCCAAGGTTTCTCAGAAGCCCAAGGGAGAAAGGCCTACAAAACAGCATCTTGAGATGCCCTGTCTTCAAGAATGTTCCACCAGCTGGAACCTCACCTCCAAATGGAGAGTGAAGACTTCAGAAGGGACAACGGGGTATTTCATGTGTTTATGGGAAGCATGAGGTACCAGCTGTGTGGGCAGCTTTAAATGTCACCCTATTGCATCAGATTCCAGAGTATGCGACAGAGAAGAGACATGTTTTCTTTCAGGGCCAAAACCACTATTCTCAAGATTTCAAGGTTTTTACTGGAAATGAAACCAAAGAAAATCTGACAAGTAGGTAACAAGGCCTGGACTATTCCAAAGCCAAAAAGTGAAAATGAAACTTATAGCAGGTGTCTCAAGAGCAAATTCCTGGACACTGGCAAATAATGCTAATGGGAATTTCCCTCTGATAAAATTCATGTGCAAAGAAAATCTCCATGTATTTTGAGCTAGCTATAAACTATGAGAATCAAGGCTGAAAGCAGGTATAGAGGTTTGTGGAAAAGGAGTCACATAATAGGATGCTAGAGGAGTCACTGACACCACAGCACTTTATTCTTAATGACAATACTGTCCTCAATTTGTAACCCCCGCATTACCGAAGTCCTCCTACCACAGAAGCTAGCTTATTCCCTTTATTTTAGAGCCCCACATTCTCATGTGATGAGCATCTTAAAATACCAGTCTTGAATCTTCCCTGCTCTGTGATTTGTTTCCCTTTATCACTGACCATAGGATAAATGATTATAGGAATTGCTTGTAAATCCAAGGGAATCACTTCATGGTGTCCTACACATACCTCTCTGTGACATCACTCACATCCTAGGAAGGAAAAAGACAGGTTAGGTTAAGGAGGAATATGACATGTCCTCATCCATATTCTTTACTCTCTCCACCACCCCATAACATGACAGGAGTAAAGATTGTACTAATGTGGAGGCCATAAAGTAGAGATAAAAACTCAGGGCAGACAGTCCCTGAGAACACATGGAAGACATCAGAAAACAACTCAATTGGCTGGCGCCTGTTGCTCAGCGTCTAGGGCACCAGCCACATACCCCAGAGATGGCGGGTTTGATCCCAGCCTGGGCCTGCCAGACAACAACAACTACAACAAAAAAATAGCTCGGCGTCGTGGTAGGCGCCTATAGTCCTAGCTAATTGAGAGGCTGAGGCAAGAGAATCGCTTAAGCCCAAGACTTTGAGGTTGCTGCGAGCTGTGACGCCACAGCACTCTACCGAGGGCAACATAGTGAGACTCTTACCTCCAAAAAAAGAAAACAACTGAATTGATTCATTAGTACCTTTATTACTACACCTCTGTGTGTGTTACCCATGGATAGCATCTATCATTTGCCAGGCATTGTACCTGGTTCTAGAGACTCTCAGATGACAAAGTCATAATTTCCATGCCTAAGGAGCTGCATTCTGTCCTGATTGCCTAAGGTTCATAGGCCTTAAATATGGCAGCTTCTCAGATCTCACCTCCTCTAACCTCCTGTCCCACCTCTGCTGACTTCATCTAGTCCCTTGCTATCAACACACACCTGTGGCTAATTCCCAGATTTATACTTCTGCCGAGACCTCTCTCTTTCTATCTCAGGATCCAGATTACTGTATACCCCAGGAAAAGAGCCAAAAGCACCTCAAATTCAAGATGTTTAAAAGAAAACTTATTCCTGCAACTATTCCTTCTCTTATCTTCCACCCTGCTGACTGATACTAACATATACTCAGTCACTGAATACTGCCATAAAACTATCATATATTTATCCTGGCACTCTGTCTTTGGCCAGGCCAGTGCATTCCACAACCTTAACTTCTTTTAGCCACCTGCTGTTCACCTTTGTCAATGCCCCTGATGGTCTTCTTTCAGCAGAACTATCTGATCACCTATTTGGTCTCTTACTTCTGCTCTATACACTTCAATGACCCTGAAGAACAGGACAATGGCTTGATCTACACAACAGAGAAATATTTTCTATATATTGGGCTTATTTATGGTTTCATTTCACACTAGCACAAATCAAACTAGCTTGAACAGAGCAAGCAGCAGAGGTGTTGTGGGTGCCCATTTGTACAAAATATCCAGGATCATGTCAACCTCAAATCACAGCTGAAGAGCTTAAATCAGTGTGTCACTTCATGGCTCTTTCTCTTATGCTGACTTTATTCTTAGTGATCACATTTTGAAGCTTGTATCTTGGCTGTCAAATCTTAGTGGGTACCAATGTCACACAGATATGGAAAAGAGAAGAAACAGTATGTCTATGAGGGGAGAATTCTGGAAAACTGACCCAAGTTTAACTTGACATAACACTCAAAGTTAAAATGCCCACTGCATGGTCATATTAATAGGGGACGGGGTCTGGACTAGCGATGTAAACTGATGATTAATCTTCATTTAAAAAAAAGTTTTAGCTGGGCATGGTGGCTCATGCCTATAATCCTAGCACTGTGGGAGGCTAAGGAGAGAGGAATACTTGAGCTCAGGAGATTGAGACTTATCTGAATAGGAGTGAGACCCTGACTTCACAAAACAACAACAACAACAACAACAAAAACCCAGTCAGGTGCTGGCTGTAATGAACGCTGTAATTCCAGCGACCCGGGAGGCTGAGGCAGCAGGATGCTCACAGCCTGAGTCTGACGTTGCAGTGAGGTATGACATCATTGCACTCTGCTCAAGGCATAGGCTGAGACTTTGTCTCAACATAAAAAAAAAAAGTTTCAGAGTTTAAGAAGTCTATTGAAGAGCTAGAGCAAAGGGTGAAGGAACAAGTATTGGGGTAACATAATAACCAAAGACAAGACAAATATGAAGATATGAAGCAGAAACCAGTGAATGAAGAAAAGCTCTATAAGGTAGAAAGTAACTACCCCAGGATTCTAGGACTGCACCCAAGAATAAACAATGACATAATCATACCACAGCAAAGAAAGAACAAGAGGAAAGCCAGGAAGCAAATGAAAAATAAGGAACAGTCTGTGTTTCCAGAATATCACAAGGTCACACTATTGATTCTATGTAGAAAACAGATGCTCAAATGTCAACCTCAGTTCAAGTTCCTCCATCAGATCTCTCTAGACTGTACATGCTGCACCTGTCCAACCTACATACACATAGACCAGTGCCCAATCCTCAGGCGATTCTGCCCAAGACAGTGGAACTAAAGAAGGGATGGTAATTACATAAAAAATGTCAAAGAACTTGAACTTGATGTGTCTGCCTGTGACTAAGCTGCATAAAAACCACCTGACAAATCTCGGCACAGCATCAAAGACAAGTGCCTAATGTACAGTGGTTCTCAACCAGGGGAGAACATTGTCCTCCCTGGGGATATACGGACACGTTCTTGGCTGTCACACCTGGGATGGTGCTACTGACATCTAGTGGGTAAAGGTTAAGGACACTGCTAAATATCCTCTCACAACAAAAAAATTATCCAGCCTGAAAGGTCAGTAATAGTGCCGAGGCTGAAAAACACTTCTATAGAATATCACTGGATACTACAGATCTTCCCCACAGCATCACATAAATTTTGGACCACACTTTATAAATAAAAAAAAAAGTCTTTCCCTTAGAGTTTACATTCTGAATTATTTTATATTTTATCTCTTACCTCTGAAGTTTAATAGGGAAGAAGCACTATAGAAACAAAGGGATTTTTTTGTATGTCCCCAAGGAGTATGTTAGTCCAATGTTTGAGAAAGGAAGGAAAGACAGTCCCTCTCCTCCTTGACTCTCAGACTCAGCTCCCTTCACGAACTTTACCTGTAGCAGCTCCATTGCTGACCCTTGGCATCGACACTCCAGGTCTGAGATGAGCTCTCTCAGTGACTGGCTCTGGTGGATCAGCTCATTTTCAGCTTCTTCTATAATTCTCAGACCCTTCCTCCCTTCCTCCTCCAGCTTTTTCAGTTCCCGCTGCTCCACTTTGTCCAGGATGCTTCGCAGGTGATTGAACTCTGTCTGGATCCTGTGTTTCTCAGGCTCCATCTGATTCTTCAAGAACAGGGTAGAGAAAAGAAGCTGCTAATCTGCAGGGACAGAGGTCTCCTCTGTAGGGGCCGGGGAGCCAAGCCTCACTAGGAGGGTAACAGTAAAATCCTGTGTAACCTGCCCTTTCTTTCTATTCTCCCTTCAGCTCTCGTAAGACTATTAGCCCCAGGCTGCCTTATCTAGGCTTTCTAGATACAGGCTTTGATTCCTGGGTGATGTTTAGATTCCGGGGAGCCTCCCTAGCCTCTCTGGACTCTGCATCAACTTCCCCTTCCAATTTTGAGTGCTGATGTAGATTGTTAACCTAACACTAACCTATCTTTCCTATCACTAACCTATCTTTATGAAACTAAACTGTAGAACAAGATCCAGAACCATGACTTTGGGATTACCCTCAGCCCTGGTTCCTCTCCTGCATGATTATCTCCAAATACCTCGGTTCACTTTTGATATGTTTGCTATCTAGAGACCCCCCCGCCCCCCCCCCCCCACTGTTTGTAAAGGCTGCATCTAGGGAGTAGGCAAAGGAAAGGTCTTCTAGACATATCAGCATCAGGCAGGACCATGACTCCTTTGTCCCAGACCCCCATGACCTGTCCTAATTCCCGACCCAGAACACCCTCAGGAGGAGTCCTTCTTGCCTTCCAGGATGCCCTCTTCCGTCTGATGAAAGCTTTTAGCTTCTCAGCTTCCTCCTGCTCTTTCCTCAGCCTCTGCAGAGACTCCTGGAACTTCTCCTTGAAGAAACACATTAGGTGAAGCAGGGGCAGGCTGTCAATTGTCTCACTGCCCAGGCGGGGAATAAATGAGGCAGAGACTATGCTGACCTCCAAAGAAGCCCATCCTGTCCGAGGATGGAAAACTGAGGAGGCCAATGTACCCTTTATACACAGGGGATAGAAACCTATTCCTATGGGAATAGGCTCACTCTTTGACCCTCTTGGGGTGAGTGCCAGAACACAAAGCACTTCACCTGCCTTGCCAACATATTCACTCACACTCAATCTACTAAGACCCCTTATTGCATCCACCCTCTCACTCTACGCAATCTTGTGCAGGAGATAAGACATAAAATCTCTAATCTTGATTGAGGACATTTTCTACTTTCACCCTCTAGGTAAATGGGAGGACGACAAAGAAATTAGATGAGAGGATGACAAAATGTAAAATCTCCTGCCAGGAACCCATTCCTCCCTGTGTGCCTGCATCCTGGGCTCCCACCTGGTATGCCTGGGCAATCTCCTCCATGAGAAACGTGTGGTGACCACGGTGCTCCTGAGAACGCTCACAAAGCCAGCAAATGACCTTTCCATCCTCCTTACAGAAGAGCTGGAGTTTCTCTCCATGGTTTGCACAAAGAATTGCCTTTGGCAGCTTTCCTGGAACCAATACTACTTCTCTGAGCCGCTCTGCTATGTTGGCCAGGTGCCGATTAGGCCGGAGACTGCCAAGTTGGTAGCTGACCTGGCACACTGGACAGCTGCTTTCCCCTTCCTGGCTATTGTCTGATTCCCCACTGTTCTGTATAATGCAGGCTTTACAGAAGCTGTGGCCACAGTCTATGCTCAGAGGCTCTGTCAGGAGCTCCAGGCAGATGGGGCAGGTCACTTCCTCTTGTATGTCCATCAGCAGGGAAGTCATTGTAGCTGCTCTCCTGGTTCCTGCCTCCCCTGATTTCCAAAATGCTTCCTGATTATAGAATCCTAGATCAATGAGCAAACAAAAAGAGTAAGAAAGGGGGCAAGGGGACAAAGAGATGCTGACTGTCTTGTTCTATATAGAGGCCAGACTCCTGGGGTAACAAGGCTTTTCATTATAATTTCCAATTTACCCCAGTTCATATGAGATACCATTTTCCATCCTTATTAGAGCAGCGATTACGATTTCCTTTTACACCTATTGGATAGAGGGATAAATTTAGGACCTGGAGAGGAAGGGTCTTGTGTGAGCCAAGACCTGATCTTATCTCAGCCCAACAAAATACAACCTCATTGTTAAAAAAAAGCACCAACACTTACTACTGCCTCAGGATTCTTGTACTTGGGCTGCAAGAGTGACCCTTAACCTTGATACAGGCATGACTCACTCAATACTTACCTGTTCTCTTATCCAAAGGATTTGTTCTATCTAGCCTATCTAAAGCACACTCTCTATTCACTTACCTGCTTTAATTCTTATCACAACCTGCTATAGATATTTAATTGTCTGAATACTCCCAGTGGAGAGTATTCAGCTCTCCATGAGATCAGAAACTTGTGTTTTTCTTCATGGTTATATCCCGGCAGTCAGCACAGTGTCTGACACTCAGATTCTCTACTTTCGATTAGCTCTTGAGCTCTTTCACTTCTTTGCCATCACCTTGTCATTACTTTCCAATATCTGATCGCCAAGATCAAAGGTCTCATTGATTGTGTAGACCAGGCATCCTCAAACTTTTTAAACAGGGGGCCAGTTCACTGTCCCTTAGACCGTTGGAGGGCCAGACTATAGTTTAAAAAAAAAAAAACAACTATGAACAAATTCCTATGCACACTGCAAATAATCTTATTTTGAAGTAAAAAAAAAAATGGGAACACATACAATCACACCGCCTCATGTGGCCCACGGGCCGCAGTTTGAGGACCCTGGACCATAGATCCTTCCACCTCCAAACAGCCCTACTCCATACAGAGCCTGTTCATCTCCACACTCCACTTTCCAGAAAAACCCAAAGAAAAAGCAAGATGCACAGCAATAACCACAATAAGGGGAGCTATTATAATATTTTTACAACCAGTGTTTCTGTAACCAGCTGTGATCTAGTAATCACATTCTCCTGCTTTCTTTGTCCCACAATTCTGCATAAATAAGTATTCTTGGCCTTTATCAAGATTAGAGGCATTAAGACTTTTAAAATCATGTGTTTTGTTAAGTTGTAGAGTTGGCACAACCTAATCTTTCTAGGATCCTAATTCAAAGCTCCATCTACAACCTCATAACTGTAACCAAAGACAGTAAAGCAATAAAAGGCACAGAACTAATGATTTTGAAAATGGGCACAATCCCATTTGATGATGGGATTTCACTGGGGCCTGTCATGAACTTTGCAGGATGGTAAGATCCTAAGTTAGTGCAGTTGAGGCCTTAATACTATCTTTATTCTCAATTCATTTTTCTTGGGAGTTTTCAGTTGCAAAATTACATTACTATTATTTGGAATAACATTAAGAATACTCTTGAGACATTTAATCTTTTTTTTTTTTTTTTTTTTTTTGGTTTTTGTTTTCAACATTGAGTCATTTTCATTGGAAGCCGTTTTCTCTGCCTTCCTATCTAGAATCATGTTTGGGCCTCCCAATAAGAGTCAATGTGCACTGTCTATTTGAACATGCATTGGCCCTGGTCCAGGGCATGACCCTGTTGTACTGGACAGGCCATAGCATTTCCAGGAGCAAGTAAAATTCTGTAATTTGTCTTTGGCTGGTTTTTCAGCAAAAACAAATGTATGCTGAAGTAAAACATGGTCAGTGTGGGCAATTTTCCCCCATCTTAAGAGCCTGATAGGTTAAAAAAAAAATAAAATCTCTGCCAGTAACAATACTCCCATCAGAAGAAAGGGCCTCAGAAAGTGTCCTAGATAAGTAAAAAAGGTTTACAGAATATTAACATGGCCAAACAGGGACTGGGAGCCACTGCAGAGTGGTGGGGTGGGGGGGTTGTTAAGGGACAAGCCAGGTTCAGAGCTGTCATCTAATGTTCCATGGTGCTCCTGCAAGTCGCAGCCTGGGTCATCACTTTTGCCCTGCTTAATAGCAATACTAACTGAAAGTCCATCAGGTACTAGGCAAGAATTTAATTATCTTGTATGTAATAACTCATTAATTCCCTGTAACACTGTGAATGTCACTTAGATTCCATTCCATAGCTGTACACGCTGAGGTTAAGTAGTTCCTTCAAGTGGTAGAGCCAGTTTGAAGGCAGAAACTCCGCCTCTTACTACTCCTTTATGTTCCTCATCTCCATAAAGGGTGCGAGACATAACTGTTTACAAATTAATGAACTCTGGGCATTAATTGGCATTAGTAATTGGTATTACGGATGTGTCTCTCTATCGGAGACACTGTTTGACCTAATTAATCACACTTGTGGGAACTGGGCGTTCAGGCAGTCTGTTAACACTCACCACACCCACACACCTGTATCCTCACCTCACTTGCCTACTGCAGTGTGAAGGTCTACTGCTGTTGTTAAATTAGCCTTATGGGGGGAGAGGCCCAATCTTTCTTGTTCTTCCACGTACACCAGACCTTACCACTGCACTTAACACAAGAAATAAGCAATTAAATTTATAATGGATTTAAAATTATGTTACTGCCGAGTTTGGACTTGATGTAGGCCCTTAGGCAAAGAAATAAATGTGCTACCTTTTGAAATTGTTAATAATTGTGATGATATTATATGTATTTAACTATTTTAACTGAAAATCCATTTCATCCTCCTCCACACACATGCATATTTTTATTTCAGGCAAAACTGTACCCGGTATTCACAATTCTCTTGAATGAGATTTTCTATTTTATAAACTTGAAAGACTCCAAGAGTTCAACAACTGATAAAGGGACAAATCATGGTATATGCACATAATAACATATAACCAAACAGTTCAATGAAACTGCTGATATGCAAAACAGAATAAATCGCAAAAGCATTATGCAAAGTGAAAGAAGCCAGACACCGAAGGTGAGTTCCTGTATGATTCTATTTATATGAAATCCTAGAAAAGACAAAGCTGTAGTATTTGAAAGCCTATCAGTGGAAGCCAGAACCCAGGGGTGAGAAAGGGAGGAACTGCAAAGGGACAGAAAGAAATGTGGAGGGTGACACAAATGCCCTTTATATGTTATAATTGTGTTGGGGGTTATTCAACTGAATATACATCAAACTCACAGAATTGGCCAGGCATGGTGGCTCATGCTGTAATCCCAGCATTTCGGTAGGCTAAAGCAGGAGAATCGTTTGAGGTGAGGAGTACAGAGCAAGACCCTGTCTCTACAAAAAATAAAAAATTAGCTGGGCCTGGGGTCATACAGTTGTAGTCCCAGTTAACTGGGAGACTGATGCACAAGGTTCACTTGGGGCCTGGAGCTTGAAGCTGTAGATCAGCTATGCTCCTGATACTGCACTCTAACCTTGGCAAGAGTGAGACCCAGTCTCCAAAAATAAACAAATAAATAAATAAAATTTAAAAACTCAGAACTGTATGCTTAAAATTTTTAACTCAAAATGTAAACTATAACTGAATAGAAATGAAAAAATAATGAGAAAAAATAAAGATTCGGCTTCCATCAGATTCTAAGCATAAACTATAACTGTGTTGTCAAATACAGTCATCATATGTCGTTATCGAGTATGGCTAGTCAGAAATGAGATGTGTTAATTATAAAACACACAATGAATTTTGAAGATTTAGTGGAACAATAAACTAAAGAATCTCATCAGTAATTTTATATTGAAAGTGGTGTGGTTCAATAATTATGTCTATTATCCTAGCAATCTGAGAGGCCAGAGCAGGTGGATTGCCTGAGCTCAGAAGTTCAAGACCAGCCTGAGCAAGAGTGAGACCCCATCTCTACTAAAAATAGAAAAACTAGCCCAGTGTTGGGGGGGGGGGGGGCCTGTAGTTCCAGCTACTTGTAAGGCAAGAGGACCATTGAACTCAAGTGTTTGAGATTGCTGTGAGGTATGACACCATGTCACTAGACCCAGGGTGAGAGGAAGACTGTCTCAAAGTAAAATAACATAACATAAAATAAATAAAAAATTATATCGATTATGTATCCTAATAACATTTTGTATGTACTGGATTAAATAGAATACATTAAAAATAACTTCACCTGTTTCTTCTTATATTTTAATGTGGCTACTAGCAAATCTAAAATTATATACCATATATAGTCTCATTCTATTTCTATTTCATTATATATATATATATATATATATATATTTTTTTTTTTTTCCCCCCCCATCATATGGGCTACTTTAGATGTTCAAAACAGAGAGATTCTTGAACAGAAAAGATGACCTAACAGTTAACATCTCCTGTCAAAGGACTGAAGTTGAGACCAAGGAAAAGAACAAATTGAGAAAGGAGCTTGTCATATAGTTTGCAGAGGTCTGAATGACCCTTGGCCACACACTGTAGCAAGCCCCTGACAGCCAACTGCAGCTGAGTGCAACCCAGAGGACACATGGGAGGGTGACAGTCTTCAAAATGAGGCCACACCTCCAGAGAAGTGCTGAAGAGCAGAGAGACAGCAGTCTGACTGTGAAGACTGACACCAGAGAAGCCTGAGGTTCCGGAGCCCTGTGGATCAAATTAGCAGATGAAAAAACGCCAAATTCAAGACTGAGTGGGACCAGTTAAATCAGAAGTAGACGTCTGAAAAAGGCATTGTGGTCTGCTGACTAGCCACATTGGCATCCACTATAGCTCTTAATCTCAGTCTTACTCAGACAGATTCAGAATCTGCACAATAAGACCCCAGATTATTCATATGCATATTAAGGCTTCAGGAACACTGCCTTAGAGAAAAGATCCCTTTTCCCAGGTGGATAAAATTTAGGGTTCAAAACAACTAGAAGGGGGGAGGAAAGGCCAGAGAATGAACAGATCTGCTGCATCTATAGAATAGAAGCTCATACTGATATCAAATTAAAACCAGTGACTGACCAAGGCTGGTCCAGGCTGGAGGCTCAGAATAAGAACTAGGAATGAGAGGAGAGGATGTACCCTGCCCCTCCCCCACCTTGCTGGCAGTCCAAATGAAAGTGCAGTACAACAGATGGCAACTGTGCTTCCAAGCAAGCTGGGCCAAGGTTCTTGTGGTTTGGGAATAATATTACTTTTGACCTTTGTGTAGGGTTATATTCCACTTTATTATCTGTGATTGATAATCTAACAGCACTCGATAAATATTTGAGTTGGGTCCTAGCACAGTTTGAAAGTCCCCAGCCAAGATTACTTGAGGCCATGAGTTTAGTTTGAGACTAGCCTCAGTAAAATCCAGACTCTATCTCTACAAAAAAATAAAAAATAGAAAAATAAAAAAAATAAAGAAAGAAAAAATTATCCCTGCATAGTGGCACTTGCTTGTAAGTCCCACCTATTATGGAGGCTGAGGCAGAAGGGTCACTCTAGCCCAGGAGTTTGAGGTTCCAGTGTGCTATGACCACATCACTGCACTCTAGCCTGGGCAACAGAGCAAGACTCAGTCTCAAAGTAAACAAACAAACAAAATCTGAATTAAAACAAACAATATCTGAATTAGAACATACAGTTTCAAAAAAACATTTTTTTTTTTTTTTTTTGAGACAGAGTCTCAAGCTGTTGCCCTAGGTAGAGTGCAGTGACGTCATGGGCTGACAGCAACCTCCAATTCTGGGATTCTAGCAAACTTCTTGCCAGAGTTTTTTTTCTATTTTTAGAAGAGATGGGGTCTCACTCTTGCTTAGGCTGGTCTGGAACTGGTGAGCTCAAGCAATCCACCTGCCTCAGCCGCCCAGAGTGCTAGGATTATACAGGCGTGAGCCATCCGCCCTAACCAGTTTCAAATTTTTTAAGCCCCACTTCAAAAGAATTTAAGAATTGTTCTGATTGTGCATGTTTTTTAAAGCTAGACACGGAGTTTATCAACAATAATGACCATAACTTGAGTATTTACTACTCGTCAAGCAGTCTCCTGTATGTTTAAATCTCTGCCTCACTTTATCTTCACCAAAATTCTAAGAGAATACATAGACACACACACATATATATATATATAAATAAATATTCTGGCCGTTTTATATATAGAACTGAACCTCAAACAGGTCAAGTAGCAGTCACAGGGCACGTAACTAGAGTGTGGGTGTCAGACCCAGGATCTGAGGAGTCTGGCTGCAGCACCTATGTCCTTAACTACATGATTCTTTCTCTAGAGAGAGAATAAAATGTTGAGGCGGGGCCCGTAGCTCAGTAGTAGGGAGCCGGCCACATACATCGACGCTGGAGAGTTCGAACCCGTCTGGGCCTGCTAAACAACAATGACAACTGCAACAACAACAAAAAAGCCGGGCACTGTGGCGGGCGACTGTGGTCCCAGCTACTTGGGAGGCTGAGGCAAGAGAATCGCTTGAGCCCAAGAGTACGAGGTTGCTGTGAGCTGTGACGCCAGAGCGCTCTACCTAGGGCGACAGCTTGAGACTCTCTCAAAATAAGTAAATAAATAAATGTTGACTCTAACCTCAGTGAGCTGCCTTTGCAGTAGAGAAGCAAGATAAAAATGTCTGTATCGTTTCAAAGGGAAAGGAACTCAATTTCTTTCACTGCCCGTCCTCTTAGCCAGAGGTGGTAATAGTTAAGTCCATAGTCCCGGAGCGGTAGACACCCCCTTGTGACCCGACATCTGGGGATAAGAAGCCAAGAGAAGCAGCATCAGGAGAAGCCAATTCTAAAAAACAGACGGCACATACTCCGGTCTTTAAACCACGCAAGTGTCCTCCCCTTTCCGAGGACTGCAGCGGATCCCTCCTCCGACAGCCTCTGAACTTTGACCCGCAGGTCGCGCAGAGCCCGGAAGGCTCATCCACCCACTCGATCGCGGAGGAGTCGGGACCTCCCGGGGTGGAAGATAAAAGGCGCTCACTTCCTGGAGCCGCGAGCCTGCAGACGGGGGAGGGGATGCTGACCTCTGAATCCAAGCCTGACCAGGCCTTACCAATGGTTTATAGTCATTCACTGACGAAAAACTTCCAGAGCTGCCTCTCTCACATCTTTTAACTTAGAATCAGGGTTCAACTCTCACTGCCCTTTGCGCGGCCCATTCCTAGCCGCAAAGGTGCCGCTCCTGCGCTCCTTTCCCAAACTTGAGTCAACTCAAGACTGCAGAGGTCTCCCTCACTGTTTCTCCACCCGAGAACTCCCAACCCAACCTGCCGCGTGGGCCAAACTCTCTATACTGGTGGGGACGCTGGTGGCTGGCCAGAAAATGGATTTGCCCACTAACCTGGAATCGTGCCCTCGCTGGGCGCCGAGGACTAGCAGCTGCCGCGTCTTCCACCGCAGCCGAAAGACCCCGGGGGAAGGGGAGGGGCTGAGGAGGGGGAGGCGCCGCCGGTGGGGCCCGAGAGTCCAGCGCGCTTGGCCCGAAAGCCTGCGGCTCCATGGGTGTGGTCGCCAATGCTCCATCCGGCCGAAAATGACAAGATATTTTTTGAAGGCAGAAATGCGAAGGTGTTTCTCTTACCTGTTGAACAGCAAATTCCGAGAGGCCTTTGAGAACACCTGAGGGCCAGAGATGATGCGTATGTTGCTTTCAGTTTTCTGTAGCCTTCTAGCATTATTTCAGAGTGTAGTAGCATTGATAATACACCTCTACTTCCTATTAACGAATTAGTTAAAATATATAAATAATAAAAATGTCTAAAGTTATACACGTATGAGTAAAGGACGAACACTCGGCATAATAGTTTTACAAAAAATATTAAAGTTTATCCATTTAAAAATACATATACAGGGGCGGCACCTGTTGCTCAGAAGAGTAGGGCTCAGGCCCCATATGCCGGAGGTGGCGGGTTCAAACCCAACCCCGGCCAAAAACTGCAAAAATAAAAATAAATAAATAAATAAATAAAATTTGTGGCTCAGCGCCTGTGGCTCAAGTGGCTAAGGCTCCAGCTACATACACCTAAGCTGGCGGGTTCGAATCCAGCCCCAGCCTGCCAAACAACAATGACGGCTGCAACCAAAACATACCCAGGCATTGTGGTGGGCGCCTGTAGTCCCAGCTGCTTGGGAGGCGGAGACAGGAGAATCGCTTGAGCTCAGGAGTTGGAGCTATGAGCTGTGATGCCAGGGCACTCTACCCAGTGCGATAGCTTGAGGCTCTGTCTCAAAAAAAAAAAAAAATACACAAAGTCAGGTGCGGTGACTCAGGCCTGTAATCCTAGCACTTCGGTAGGCTTAGGTGGGAGGATCACTTGAGCCCAGGAGCTTGAGATTGCTGTGTGCTAGGCTAAGGCCATAGCACTGTAGCCTGGGCAATAGAAAAAAAAAATTAATTAAAAAAATAAAAATAACATATGTAAGTATATGTATACTAGTATAGATATGAAAATTATATATCATTTTAACCTATATAAAGGAACAAATCTTCTATTGGGCCTATGAATAAACAAAAAATTTGTAGAGCCTAGGAACTGTAACTATAGAGTTTCAATGGCATAGCAATTCTGAGAAGAAAAAGAACGTCAAACTTCTCTACTTAGGAAGCTGAGGCAAGAGAATCACTTAAGCCCAAGAGTTGGATGTTGCTGTGAGCTGTGATGTTACAGCACTCTACCCAGGGCGACAGCTTGAGACTCTGTCTCAAATTAAAAAAAAAAAAAAAGTCAAACTTCCTTCCCAAAGAGTCTAGAAGAGAGTCACCTGATCTTAGAAGGTGGATTAGAGGACAGTGGTATAGAAGGAGAAATGACTGAGGTGCTCAGATAAAATGCAGGATAGAGTTGGGATATTGCCATGGAGAAAATTAGGTGAAGTGTCATGAGATTGCACTGAACAGTACCTAAGGCAAATAGAAGGTCATCAGAATCTCAAAAGAAGTATAGACAGATGTCACTATTCCAATGAGGACCCCAATGTTTTGGGGTTAAGACGTCAAAGGGTAATTCGCATTACCTCCATCACAAGGGTTTTAAGTATGGCTGCCTCCATGCTGTCCATGAATGATGCTGCAGGTTGAAGCCTGCTTATGCCTGGAGATTTTCCTGGGTCCACCTAAACTGCCCAGTATGGACGCCAACCTGCCACTGGCCCAGCACACTTTTAAGTCCCCTAGAACATAAGAGGGTGGGATTGAAATCCAAAGGGTGTCACTGAATTCCAACACAGAATCTCTTTTTAGTCCATTTTGTAAGAGCTAGTATAACTGGAAGTAATTTATAGCCTCCATAATTTTGTCAGCAAAGGGCTTCATTTCTGGAGCCTGAAGGCTCAGTTAAAAAAGAAGATGCTTGTCAGTATGTAGAGTTTTTCCTTTTTGTTGGCTAACCAATTTCTTTTCTTGAATTGAGACACTGGGTATTCTGACAATTGAAAAGAAATGAATGTACTTGAAGTACATTATTCAGTAATTGAAGGGATTTTAAAAAGTTAAACATAAATTTACCTTGTTAACCAGTAAATATACTCCTAAGAAACTACCCAAAAGGAATGAAAACACATCTCCAAAGACTTGTACACAAATGTTCATAGCAGTTTTGCTAATGGTTATTAAAAAATGGAATCAATCCAAATGTTCATTAAGTGTTGAACAGATTAAAAAATTATTGTATCTAGTACAAAGAAATGCTATTAGCATTAAAAAAGAACCAAGCGTGTGGGATTCAGTGACTTAAGTGGGATGATGTGAGACATTTGAAGGACAAGTTTAAAGGTTATGGGGCTGATTTGCTGACAGACCCAAGTATCCTAAGCACTTGCAGCTCTAGACTCAGAGTGGTATCAAGGGATCCAGCTTGCTAATATAACAACACTCAATATTTTAAGCACTCAATATATCCTAGAAATATTACTTATAGCACAGGGGAAAGGGGCCAAGATTTCTTAATAGCAGAAGCTGAATGTTAGTGTTTGACAGTAAAAAGGTTTCAAAAAAAGCAAATAGGACCATAACAAGAAGACATTTTCACAGCCAAACAGTGATTAAAACACAGACTCTGAATGTAGTTTTTTGTTTGTTTTTTTTTTGTGAGTAAATCTTTAATATACTCTTTCCTGTGAGGAATCTTTAATATACTCTTTCCTGTGAGGAAATCTCTAATGTGTGGATCACTACAAAAGTTTCTTGACAGACTGTGTCACACTTCATTATTTTACTTCCAAGAAACATAGTCAACAGCATCCTTTCTGATTCATCTGTGCAAGTTTCAACTTGTTCTGCCTATTGGTGTTGCTTCGAGGGCTTCATTTGTTTCTGTCCACTCATATTTTACATTTCTTGAGATTTGCGTGCCTCAAAACTTTTGTAATAGCCCACATGTGATATATTCACAGGAGACACATTTCCTGTGAATAAATCTTTAGTATATGTTTTTCAGTATAACTTACTTGAAAGCAATGTTGGATGATTGCTTGTGTCAGAAATGTCTCCTCTTCTTTCACTAAAAAGTTTCCTGTCCTTATTGCCACCTAATGGGAACTGATAGAAACAGAAAGAAAAATAGATGTTGCAAGGCAGAGAGTAAGAGTCAGGGTAGTTTATTCATTAGCATTCAGGATGACAGGACTAGCTATATTTTCTGGTAGATAGAATCGGTTGTTTATGTCTGATTAGAAGAGGGAAGTTCAGGTAAACCAAATAGAAACAGATTTCAGTGAGAAAGACTTCTTGTTCGGGAGGCTGGGAGATGCTATAAAACACAAGCTGTTAATTTTGTATTTTGATGTTTGTGATCATCAAAGATGGACCCAATTAATATTGTTTTCCCCTTCTTTCCTCCTGGCCTTCTTTTCTTCCTTCTTTTTTTTCTTTACTTTCTTCCCATTTTTCCTTCTTTTCAGCTTTCCTTTTTTCTTTCTTCTTAATAGCTGCATATTAAATTATATATGAAGTGTAGCATAGTATTTACATTTACAGACTCTGGAAGCAGTTTTGTCCAGGTTCAAATCCGAGCTTATTTACTATCTGTATAATTTGTGCCTCCATTTCCTTACCTATAAAATACTGCATAGAGTGATTGTAAAGATTAAATATGCAAATAAATGTAAAGTACTTAGGACAGTGCTTGAAACACAGTAGGCTGTTAGTGATAGTTAACATTATAAACTATAATTATCTGCCAAACATTTGGCAAGGCTCTGGAATACAGATGAATAAAACATGAATTTTGTCATGGGTATTAACAATCTAATTAATGTGGAGAAAATCAAATCTTAAATGTAGCCCCTTAAATACAGATTTGGGCTTTTTTTTTTCTGAAGTTTTTTGGCCTGGGCTGGGTTTGAACCCACCACCTCTGACATATAGTGCCGGCGCCCTACTCCTTTGAGGCACAGGCTCCACCACGTTTTTGTTTTGTTTTGCTGTTGTCACATAATTCTCTAAACCTTCCTCCTGGATAATCCTCCTAGCTAATAAACTCTAAACATTAATTGTGGATTAGACTCTCTCTCGGACTTCAGAGTCCACTCCAATAACCCAGAGGTAGAACAAGAACAAGGTATTTAATATTAATGTTTATTTATCCACCAACTCATTTATTCTTCTTTATTTCTTATTTTGATGAATGGCACAGCAATTTACTCTTTTTTTTTTTTTATTAAATCATAGCTGTGTACTTTAATGCGATCATGGGGCAACATACACTGGTTTTATAGACCGTTTGACACATTTTCATCACACTGGTTAACATAGCCTTCCTGGCATTTTTTAGTTATTGTGTTAAGACATTTACATTCTACATTTACTAAATTTCACATATACAACTGCGGTGTAAGATGCACCGCAGGTGTAATCCCACCAATAACCCTCCCTCCAGCCATCTTCCCCCTCCCTCCCCTCCCTTTTCCCCTTTCCCCTATTCTTGGGTTATAACTGGGCTATAGCTCTCATGTGAAAGCCATAAATTAGTTTCACAGTAGGGCTGAGTACATTGGATACTTTTTCTTCCATTCTTGAGATACTTTACTAAGAAAAATATGTTCCAGTTCCATCCATATAAACATGGAAGAGGTAAAGTCTCCATCTTTCTTTAAGGCTGCATAATATTCCATGGTGTACATATACCACAATTTATTAATCCATTCGTGGATTGATGGGCACTTGGGCTTTTTCCATGACTTAGCAATTATGAAATGGACTGCAGTAAACATTCTGGTACAAATATCTTTGTTATGATGTGACTTTTGGTCTTTTGAGTATATACCTACTAGAGGAATTATAGGAGTG